>JAQBSW010004430.1:0-69503 GCA_029291075.1 Eudiplozoon nipponicum | reverse complement strand
ACAACAACAACAAAGACAAAATAATACCAAGGCTATACGATTTAAAAAAGAAAAACAGTCAGCGGATAGGATCTCCGACGGTTAGGGTTTTATCATTAGTTAAAAATAAAAAAGTGCACACAGATGCATTGTATACACGACCTTTAAAGCAGTGTGGTAATCGCGTTGTCAGTTAAAACTCAACGGTGAAACTGAGACCTGCATAAAGAACTATAATTTTTAAGAATTTAATGCCAAGAAATAGGTCTATATATTTTATTGAGCAATCGTTAGCTCATCATTATGACCAAAAGCAATACGCAAGCCCATAAAAACTCATGCTAGTATTTAAGAATAGGTAGATTTAGCCTAGATCAGCATGGTACACAGAAGCGAGACACCTTAGCTTCTACTAAACAGATATACAAGACAAAATGAAAGTAACACATAGAGATTTTATATAACCATGGTTGGAAGTTTTAACGATTAAATTTTAAATCAGCTTCATCAAAACAATTACAAATTAATGTAATAATGCTTACCAGTTTTGAAGAGCAGTTACTTTAGACGCCACTGATTTGAATTCAGATGCATTAAAAGTCTCAGCCAGTATTTGCAAAAACGCATCTTCGATTATCTGAAAATAAAAATTATAACAAATAAAATTAACTACCTGATAATTTAAACATCATGAACATTAAAGTATTCATAAAGTGTTATTCCAAAAAGCATTGAAATGTCTGACCTAACTAATAGAGCCCTCGTCGTTCGTATCGGTAACACCACTATGATATTAACTAGGAGGAAGACTACAAATAACTTAACACTGTAGCTAACACATCAGCATTCATCAACATCATGCTCAACAATGCAAAATCATTAATGAACAATGTTTTACTGCTATATAACCATAAGAAAAATAATTTTAAAAACATGAAAAATATAAAAAAAAGAAAACATAATGACAAAAATATTTATTTAGGCACACAAATTTTCAAGGGAGAGTGATTTATGAAGCGCAAGATCTAGTTATTATGAGTATATTTACCTATATAACACACAAAAGAGAGGCAAACCAAACCTCTACACAACACCATAATGGTCAATTCAGCTTGAAGGCAAGGCAGAATCGACAATACAGCATCGCTACGGATTTCACTGTATCATGCCATAAACAAAACCAAAACTCGAAACTAATTCTGTCCAACCAAGAAAATAAAGTTACAAAGATGATTCTACTAGAAATCTGCAACAAGATCGCCACTGAGCTCGATTAGATGCCATATCGCGCAAAATATTAAACTAGAAACTATGGTGCGAACACAGACCCCATCCTGACAGACGAGTTTGTCCTATACTATCAAATCGGAATGTAGATGGCTCTAGTTGTCTCTGCGATGTCTAAGTTTGTCCACCTTGTTTCTTACGTCAATCTGACGCTGGATGGGAGAATGATTCTACAATGGGCAATAAAATTTAAGGCGTACGCAAAGCCTTACTGAGCCAACACAATTTATTGAGCCTTAATCGATTTCCTAACGAGGAGCACTTGTAGGCCGATCCGAAAATATGTTCACGGCTGTCAGTGTTGGTTATTCGTTTTTTGTAATCTACATGAACTATGCTTCTGCAACAACGGTAGTCGAATGCTTATAAGCGTCTAAAATCATCAGCTCTAAGGGGTCAAATTTCACTAGCGTATAAAACTAAACTTGTATACGCATTTTACACTCGACCTTTAAGGAAGACTAAAACAATCGCGTTTCTTTATTAGCTGCAAAGGTTGGAGAAAGCTACTCTAGCTTTCTAAATTCTCATGCTCACCTCGTCAGACATATTGCCTTAGTAATTGATAGACCTGCCAATGTATTTAAAACATTGTCAACTGTGTTCAAATCTTCACTCAGCAGTCGCAGAGTGGGAATGAGTGGTGGATGATCCTGTAAAAGTATCTTACATTTCAAAAATGCTAATTTCAAACCGAAACACGGAACAACGTCAACTAATCTATTCGAATAATAATGCAATATCATCTGCATAGTCAAGATCGACTAATCTACCGCCTGAAAAATCTTTGAGACTTGCATCCTAAACGTGTGAATAATTGTTCATGACAGCATCTATTACAGGCTTAAAATAAAATGTGGAAAGAGTATAGTCGTGACGAGCACCACAGCTGGTAGTAAAGTTCTGTGTTAATTCATTGGAGACAACGTGATCAGAACTATTTGTGTAATGAGCGCATATAATATTTACAAAATTGGTGGGCACACCACTTTTCGACAACTACCGAATAGAACAGTGCGATACATTTAGTCAAATGCCCACTTTTAGTCTAGAAAAACGGTCATTGTGGGACGTCGAAATACATGTCGCTGGCGTGTAGCCATAGAAATTCCGGCTTGACGACCGGCGGGCACAAGCTAGTCAGCCCGGGAATGGTAGTATGAATCTTGCCGGATATGAAAGTGACACAGCCATTAACCCGTTTCATATAAAGCATCGAGTTTGGTCTAACTGTGAAGTGACGGAATTAGAATAAGCGTGTCAGACGCGAAGTGCAAGTTTCGGCTGCTGAAGGAAATTTTGGCCATTGGCATCTAGGCAGATAGTGCTAATCAGCCTAGGTTGGCAGGCTATCTAGGAGGAGGGAAACACCGAATACAAATCATCCTCACCAGGAATAGGCAACCTAGCCCTTTAACAGTCCACATATAACCATGAACAATACGAATTACAATGATTACATACTGCATCGGCCGTCGCGCAGAATAAAAAGGGTCACCTTATCTGTTGAGCCATGCAGGGTGGATAAGCGAAATCGAGCTAATGCAGGCAAATATATATATATATATATATATATATATATATATACTCTCTCATCGCTTCTTATGGTTACATGGAAGTGAAACATTAGTCACTTTTGGCTTTTGTATGGCTGTGCATGATACTGATACCTTTAGATTAAAATATGATTCATACAACCTCGTCTTGACCGGGATCCGGGTTGTTTTTCTCTAATGCGATTCATGCGAAGCATTAGGACAGCGTAAGGTAATCGATGCAAATGACCTAGGTACAACTGTAGTCAGGCTTATATTACTGTCATTATCACACGAATTACAGTTACCTTTTTGGATATAGGAATGATGTTCACTCAAAGCAACTGGCACGATCTCTTCACTCCATATAATACGAAAATGTTTAGTCATCACATCAAAAATTATATTGCCAAGTTTCTTTAATACGTTTGGAAGCAAATCAACGAGAAATACAGCTTTCCGACGATTAAATTCCGTTTCTCTAACCTGCTGAATATTCGTTATTACAGTTATTTATAGCTTCGATAAATTTTAATTTTGTCGGACCTGTTGTGCAAACAATTTGGAACATACAGCGGCTATTACCCGAAGTGACCGTTTCTTCCATCTCTTCCATCCAACGGGATACGAGATTGACTTTTAGACTGCGCATAAATTAGCATCTTACAATTCTACGAGTATTACTATAAGCCGAGCTATCTTGAATCTGGCGCCTAATTTCGAGAATCTCCAAATATTTTATAGAAATCCAATGATCATTTCAACAGGAGCCTATAATGCCACATAAAGTAGTACTTGCTTTGTACATAGTTAAAGTTTCCTTCGTTCAATGTAGGTTCGAATTGTCGCCATCAAGACCAGTTAACTTCGAGTTGGCTTACATGTATTTGAGGTTCATTCTTTTTAAATTTTTCAACAAATCACGTAATCTATAATTAATTGCTGCATGGTTTACTCGAGTTCACCGTTGCTCGTGAGCTGGAGGGCACCATTTGGCCCAACGCCTTACACTACGCCTGAAGTTTGGGCTACTTAAGTAAAATCTATGATCCGCGCAGATATCCAACAATCGTTCACCATTATCGTTGCGCATCGAGCTTAACGTGTATCTTCTCCCTAATTGAAATTCTGTTACTTAAACGTCCAACTTGAGCATTCATGTCACCCATAACCAAGACTATATCTGAACCCCCTGTTCTACTTAGTAAAGAGCATAGGTGGGAGTAAAAAGCTCACTTGCTGTGGTCTGTGCTTTAATCGGTGTGAGTATATTCAGTTACAACGAAAATATTACGTTGATTATGGTTTCTGGCAGTGATTTTAGTAGTTTTTTCGTTCCAGTCGCTTCCTAAAACCTCGTTATGCAACGCTGCATGCGCTACTAACGACTCGCGAGGCTACCGAAACAGCACCAGTAGATCACATCAACCACACGAAAGACAAATAAACAATCTCATTTCCGGATACAATTATTCGTGATATCGGTCATTTGGTAACGTCACACTATATCCTCAAAAACAAAGCGATATTTCAGTAACCGTGATTCTTTGGAAGTCAAACGGATAACTGGTACCGTTTAATATGTCTGGTTAATTGTGGCTTATTGGTAAAGGCTATTCTTGATCTAACCGTGTGGAGATCAAGTTCTCCACATATTTGTGTTTATACAAGATAACGGTCTGATCAAGGCAATTAAATAAATACCTCTGTTGTTTCTACCACTTATGTTTCAAAGTATTCTTGTGTAAAAGACGCATAAGTTTAACTCATAGTCATATAAATGTACTTGTGTATACATATAAAAACGTCTTGTGTTTAAGTCAATCGTATCAGATATAGCGCAAAAACACCGCTCTCTTCAAAAGAAGCACGGTCAATAGTAACTACAAAATAATGTGGATATAAGAGACAACATGCTAAACCTTCATATTTCGAATTGGCAGTCGCATATAGCTCGGCGTTGTCAGGGATTGCCACGAACGTAAGTTTATATAATTCTATTAAACACCTGATACAATTATTAAAAACATTGCAGATAATAAAATAACGATCAATTAAATACAGTAGAATAAGCCTCTACTCTTAGAATTTTTCGTGTTTGATCCATTATCAGAGAAAAGTTAGAATTATAAAAATAAATATTAAGAGAAAGAAGAAATAGATTTCAGATATAGCATATATGTTAGAGAAAATAAACAAAAGGTTTCATTTTAAATCAAAGAAAGCATTAAATATTCTTTGACACGGAAAACGAATAATTTATCAATAAGGATAAGCTATTATGCAGGAACAAAAGGTATAATATGAGGCTGGCAATGAAATAAATAATAAGATAAATGTGTTAAACGAAAAAGCATAATTTATAAAATGAGTGATCAATGTAAATTATTTTTAAATAATAGAAAATTATTTTAAAACAAAACTTACTGGCTTGAAGTACGATTTGCAGATTTTGACACACTGCAGCAACAAATTTAATATGCTTATCAATCCACCAGCAGAACAGAATAAATTACTACCGCATCCACTGGTAGCAGAACTGGACTCGTTTTCTACTTCAAATCCTTCTAACTTGTCTGATAGCAATTCGTGCATGCTCGCCTCAAATGCTTGCAGACTGACTGCCGATATGGAGTCCCAATTGATACCTGTTTCGGCAGTATCATTCTCTCGACGTCGTTTCGTTGATTCAGCTATTTTCAGATTTACCGATGTCATAGCCTTATCTTTGACTTCCTCATCTGATCCATCAGATTCACTACGAGCTCGCTTTCTACTAGCTGAAGTGGCTGAAGGAATCAATGACTTCTCATCGCCAACAATGTCCTCATCAGAATCATCGTCGTCACTTGAACCATTGTTTTTGAGTGCAGCTTCAGCAACCAATTGAGCTACAGACTTGCGCATGCCAGATTCTGTTTTAAGAGCGTTATCCAAACTTGTCGGTAAGGCTACTGGCCCACATTTATCGGTCTGAGCTGGCGCCTCATTAGTGATTTCTAAATGACCGGGTGAGGTCGATTTAATCATCGTATCTGAAATACTGAGCATCTGCTTTATTGAGGTTAGGCAGACGTCGCCTAGATTCTTGGCCCATGCAGCACGAGAATATGAAGTTCCTGTGGATGCAAGCTCTGATTCTAAAGATCCATCATTTAAGGAGTGCTGTAACAGGTTATCAGCTAATTGTATTGCCTTAAAATTGGAAAGCAAATGCTGAGTAATGCTTGTGTTGATGGAAGAGATCTTGTTACCAGATATTTTTGCTTGTTTGCCGGCATTATCGACTTTTCCTAAGTGAACACTGTTCGATTCTAAACAGCGACACAGAATGGGCAAGGTGCAGTTGCGAATAATCTGTATAAGTTACAATACATTTATATTGTGGTTTTATAAAAAAAATAACGCACGAATGCTATAGATAGATTTTAGGTATCTGAAACCGTTTGATAAATTTAGCATATGAAAACGAAATATTTCATTAAATATATTTTCCCAATTAAAATTAACAAGTTTACACATAAAGTAAAACCGAAACTATATATGAGCAACCCTGTTAATTTTGGCATATAGACCTATACTATTAGAGATCACTGAGCAGAAAACAGCCTATTCGTTTATCCTTGTCCGTCGATAAGTATGAATGAATGTAACCATGCTTATATATATATATATATATATATATATATATATATATATATATATATATGTGTATATATGTGTGTGTGTATATATGTATGTACGTATGTACGACCTGAAGCCTACTCGACCTTAATGGTTGTGTGTAGAGAACAATGTATTAGGTATTGGACGCCTGGTAACAAAATAATTGAACTAGAAATGGATGGATATGCTAAAATTAGCATGAAAATAGTGTAAAATCACTTATACACATGCGTTTCGTTCATAATGGAAATTAATCAGTAGAAGCCGGCACATCTCTCAATACTCATAATATATTTGATCAAGAAATGCTGGATTATCGTATAGAGGTTCTACTTGACTTAATTTGTTACTAGGTACGCAATAACCATTAAGCAATGAATTTAATTTTGCCTTTAGAGGATTTTCCCTCTATCACGACTTATAAATATCAATATAACAGTCAAGAAATAAGCGATATATAGCAATATAGTGCCAATAATATAATGCGATACGAAGCAGTCGAAGAGCTTTTTATAGTAGAATATCAACGCATATCAGCTTCTGTAAATACAAAATACATGGTAGAAATTTCGTTTAAAATATCAAGGAATAGCAAACATCATACTATTCTAATGCACCCACGATTTTCTTTCGTGGTATTTTGTTAGCATTCATAGCCCAGCAACTATCCGATTGGTCCTCATTTCTAAGTACGCGCTACGTTCGGCTTCGAGGTGGCTCGATGTTGATCCATTCGATCACCTCGAGAACATTCACACCATTCATACTAAACATTTGAAATGAAGGTCGATCTAATCTTGGTTGTGTGACGCTTCGATACTTCATTTCCAATGCCTTCATCATAAATCTAATAACACTCAATACACTAATCACAAGACCAGCTTTAAGCAGATAATTGTGATTAGTGTATTGAATTTTATTAGATTTCTGATGAGGGTATTGGAAATGAAGTACCGAAGCCTCATACAACCAAGATTAGATCGACCTTCGTTTCCAGTGGTTAGTATGAATTGTGCGGAAGTCCTCGGAGTGATCGAACGAATCAGCACTTAGCCACCCTGAAGCAAAACATAGAACGTACTTATAAATGAGGATCAATTCGATTATTGCGGAACTATGAGTGCTAATCTACGAACCACGAAATAAAACAGTCTGCGCGTTAAATATGATGATCGCACTGCGCATCCAAAAGCCTACCGGTAGTTTCAAAACAAGGCCGGAAAAAAGTCGGCTTGAGAAATCAGTCTTCTTGCGTGGTTGTGCAAGATAAGCGCCCAGCTCCTGCATAATTGGGGCTATCAATTGGCCCAATAGGGTAGACATTTGCGACGTCTCATCAATAGCATGTTGTTGTTTTTGCATAGCGAATGCCGTTTCAACGAGGCGCTGACTAAATTGAAGTATATTTTCACAGGTAATTAGCAAGTCGTGTTGTGCGTCTTTGTGTTTAACGTGACCTTGTTGAGCAATTGTCTTGGCTGCGCCACGCATTATTGGCACAACACGATCGCGTATCAAAGTATCACGCAAGAAAAAACACAATGCGGCCGCATCTGGTAATTTTCGTGTGTAAGAAAATATTCATTAAAGGAGTCAAGCAATATAAGAAAAGAGAAATAGGTGCACAAATTAAAAGTATACGCTGAATATAAAAATTTACAAAATAATTAAGCAACATATATTAATGATAAGTTCACATATTCAAGGCCAATATTTATATGCAACTTGTTTGAATAAACTAAACACGGCACAAAATAGCAAATTTATTTAATCTATTAGTTCAGTTTCGTCCATAATGGGAACTAATCAGTGGTAGTCATAATTGCCGCGATAATGGTTTGAACCCGAAAGTATATGACAAAATCAAACAACTCTTCCTTGACGTCACCGAAGTCGCACAGTGAATGAAATCTTCAGTTGTATACCTGTCGTATTGCTACAAACTAACGTTCCAAACTGCCATCTTTAACCTGACATTATAAGGAAGACATAATAAAATCTTGTGAAATTATAATAGCTGAGTTTGATTTTATGCATACGATCGATATGAATCGAACACTTCATAAGGTAGAAAATGAAATACATATATCATACCGGTTTCGTAGTTGGTGGTTACACATCTGTAGTGTCCAGAATTGCCATAGTCGAGATTTTAACCTGAGAGTATTTAATGAATTGTCATGTCCGATTTATAACACTATCGAAGCCGCTTATTGCATGAATATTTCACCTATATACCAACTGATGTTTCTTAGTCACGAAATCTTTCAGGTGGACTCTCGTGGGTATCGTATTAGACCTGAAGTCCCCAATAACCATCCCTGATATATCATTATAATATAAATACAAGGCTAATAATATTAATAATTTCATTTATAATTTTTAGTTCAGTCATTGTTATGCATTTTCAATTTTAATTAAAGAATAAATTAGGTGTGCAACTGTGCATTTATTGTAAAACAGGTAAGTAAAACAAAGTTAATAATTGTCATTAACACTTCTCCAGAACTCAACTCTAATGTAAAGTCTAGGACTATATAGTCACCTTTTTAAAGCAAGGAGAATAAAGTTGAATTGAGCACACATAACACAGGACATAATACAGGAAACGGAAAACGAAAATTCTGGGGAACGCGCATATACACATACACATAAACAATTAACAGTACATATATTCAAAAAATATTGCATACAACCTCAACCGTGCGTAATTCTTTTTCGTTTTAGCTTTAAAGAACAATTGGAAATCCGCCTCATTAGGAGTGTGCTTGGCTATTGCGTGATCCTTCTCTCATATGTCAGCTGTGCGTTGTTTTAAATGATCTAGAATTCGCTTCCTTAGTAATTGGCTAGTCCGTACTAAAAAGCGAACTGCGAAGATATGGCATTTGAATAAATTAACAATGCTGGACTGTTCGATTGCACAGAGCTTATCCTGCATATTTAAATTTAGCAGGTGTTTTGTAGTAAAAAGAAACATCAATTGTGTATTTTGTTGGAGAAGTGGCCGCTTTTTTAGTCTTTCGAGGAAATATTTCGGATTGTGCGTCCCCTTTTAGACGTAAAATGACATATATTGTCTTTTGGTTGGCTACGGTTGCATTGCTTTTTTGTCGTGGTTTATGTTTCATGTTTATTTCAACAAAATTTTCGGTTTACCCATTTTTGCAATAAAATTTTTACAGCAACGTTAGTTCTTGACCTTGAAATTCTCCATAGCAGAATTTCTTTATTCTGCCGGATAAATTGCGTGTAAATAATCTCTTGTGCAAAATTTGGACACTGCTGTGGCAATGGATGTACTGTCTAGTCCATCCGAATTATAAAAAAGAAATCGATAGTTTTAACAACAGGGATGCTTGTTAATAGATTTATTAAATCGAAAGAAATAATTCTTTTATTCTTCACATTGTACGATTTTACTATATTTACAAACTCAAAAGCGACGCGAACACGTCGGTCGATCAATTATTGCATTTCATTCAAATGTAGATATGACGAAGTCTATGAAAAAAGGTTTTATTTGTAGTGCATCGAAATGACCAGTTTCTTCAAAGATTTCAGAAGCTGTACCTTTCAGATTCACCACATGCCACTAACGAAATGTGAAGACGATTAAAGAAGAATGCAACAAACTCAAAACCTGCTGCTTTACAATTTGGACAGCCAGATCACAGCGTCGGAACCTCGTATCAGTACTCTTCATCCACGCGAGCTTGTTATGCTCAGGAGAACAACCGGGTAAGGAAAGTCGTCGATAGAGAAATTAGATCTTTTGATAATGTGAAAACATCCAACGCATTTTCACAGAAACCTGACTATACGAATTTGATCCTATCAGAAAAATATAAAGAAGTCGTGTCGCTTTGATTTAAATTTTCCATATATTACCAAAAAAGAGCCAGACGACAAATATAATAAAAAATCCACACTGAAGTGACTGTACGAAGATTTTACATCAGAAATTTCACATAACTCTATTGGTCAATCGAATTAAGGGCAAACGCAAAACGTGACCGAGCCAACGAAGTTGCTGGTACCTTATTTGTTTCTCTAATGAGGATCACTTGCTGGCAGATCCAAAAGTACGTCTACGAATGTCAACTTTGATTGTTTGTTGGTGGTAACCAATATGTATTATGCTTCTCAAACGACGATGGTTGAATGCCTGTAAGCGTCTAAAGTCACCAACTGTATGAGGCCAAGTTTCACTAGCGTATAGTAAAACTGCGCGAATAGATGCATTGTAAATACGACCTTTAAGTCAGAATGAATTATACGCATTTCTCCATAAATGGCGAAGGTTTGAGGACGATAATCTAGCTTTCGCGTTTCGCATTCTCACCTAGTCAGACATATTGCCTAAGTTATTGATAGAACTCCCAAGATATGTAAAGCTGTCAACTATGTCTAGATCTTCATTCTGCAGTTGCAGAGTTGAAGTGAGTGGTGGGTAATCCTGTAAAATATCTTAAATTTAGAGAGTGCGAATTTCAAACTGAGAGACGGAACGTCTGCTAATCTACGCAAGATGGCTCAACCAGCATCTCGATTCTCGAATAATAGTACGATATCATCTGCATAGTCAAGATCGACTAATTTACCGCCCGGAAGAACTTCAACACCTGCATCCTGAATGTGTGGAAGTGTTGTTCATAGTGTCATGGATTACAAAATTAAACAAAGAGGGGAAGTGGACAGCCTTGAAGAACACCACAACTGATTGTAAGGTGTCGGAGTGTTGATGGGCAGTCCGTTAGGAAATACGCATCTAATAGGTGATGCGTACATGTTGTATATGGAAATATTAAAACTGAAACGTTATCAAATACTTCTATATATATATATATATATATATATATATATATATATATATATATATATATCAGGTATGTTGATGACACCTTCATAACTAAAAATGATTAAAAGATGTAGAAGCATATGACATGCTTAAAGAATTTAACAACGCGGTCAACGAAATGCTGCTTACATACAGGTGCAAAAATCCTCTTTAACCCATAGAATTTTCTCGACGTATTGCTACTGAGGCAGTCCCAAATGGAAAATATATCGGAAGACATGGACTAGACAGTACAACCATTACCAAATCGCTGTCCCAATTTTGCAAAAATTGGGGTTTTACGAGCAATTAATCCGAAAGAGTAAAGAAAATATATTCTGAAGAATTCCAATGTCAAGAAATGACGATATACATAACAACTATATTCGAAAAAAGGTACGTCGCAAATTTTCTTGAAGCACGTATGAAACAAAAACAACACAAAAGCAACGCTACCGTACCAAACCAAAAGACAATTAATGTCAGTATGCCTTTAAATGCAGAAGCGCCTGCCGAAATATTTATTCGAAGAATTACAAGAGCAGTTACTTCTCAGATATCCAATACACGATTGATGCTTGTTCTTATTCCGCCTACTGAGCCAAATACACACTTGAAGTATGGAAAGATTGCTTTTTTTGTCCAGACATTTGCGTGCCTTAAGATACAAAAATGATCTATGCAACGTCGACCTGGCTGGAATCCGGGCTGTTCGTCTTTAGTATGCGATTCATGTGAAAAATTGAGACGACGTTAGAAAATCGAAGCGAATAACCTAGATACTGCTGTAGTTAAGCTTATACCACAATGATCAGCGCACATATTAGGGTAGACTATTTTAAATGAAAGAGATCAATCGACGCACTGAAAATTTTCAGCTACCTTAAGTAGAGTCCGTAGTTTGTTAAGCGACAGCCATGTGACGTTAAAGAGAAAAGGGTGCATTCCAAATTTCAAAGACTGAAGGCTGTTCAATATTAGTGCTTCGCGTTGTTTATCAATATTAACATCATCATGTACAACGATACAAAAGCAATTAGTAGATAATGTTTTTCTTCCGTATAAACCATAAGAATTTTATAAAAAATAATAATGAAAACAAAAATAACGTTGGCAAACTATTTATTACAGAAGAATGATTTTCGAGTATGGGGATCTAGTTAATATGAGCATGCTTATCTAGATAACACACAGAAGGCAAACAAAAAAGTCAACACAGTACCATTACGACAAATTGAGTTTTGAGTCAAGACCAAGTAAATAAATAGCGTCCTTATATTACAGCTAAATACTGTTTGTTGCGAAGATCTAATATATATGCAAGTATGTATTAGGTTTTGCGAACCTAGTAACAAATTAGTTCAGTTGTGACCAGAAGGATAAACCAAAAGGCAGCATGAACGGAAAGTATAATCTCATGCACATTCGTTTCGTGCTTACTGGCGACTCATCAGTAGGAGCCGGTATTACGCCCTTTAACCAGTATATATTTGGTAGAAGAATGTGGAATAATAGGACGGTACAATCTCCTAGACGAATGTGTAAACCTTTAATAGTGAAGCTAGCATAATCTGAAGTCAACGACAATACGACTTCAATGCTAACTCACACTATATAATATATATACCGAGGCTGTAAAGGATACTAACACTATGGCCATTGTGTTAGTAACTGATACCTTTTTTGAAATCAATGAGTACCGGATACTAACACTATGGTTTCCGAGTCGGTACATGATACCAACCTGATGGATATAAATTTATGCTAAAGTTCACCCAAATAGCGTCCTTGCTGTTTTCACCGTATCGTCATAAATACAACTAAATCTGTTCAACTAAGAAAACAAAGTTAAGATGATTAAACTAGAAATCTACAAGAGCGCCATTGGGCTCGAACCGACGACATATCGTGCAGAATTTCAAACCAAAACTATTATGAGCACGTAGACCATATCCTGGAAGACAAGCATGGCCCACACTGGCCAATTTAAATGTAGATGGCTTTAGCTGTTTTTGCGATGTCGAAGTGTGCCCAATCTGTTTCTTGCGCCAAACTGGCGCTGAGTGAGAGACGAATACGCTACTGGGTAATCGAATTGAGGTCAGACGCAAAACGTGACCAAGCCACGCAGTTGATGGAGCCTTATTTGTTTTTCTAACGACGAGCACTTGTTGTCCGACCCAAAATATGTTTATGGATGCCAGCGTTGGTTATTTCTGGCTGTAAACTCCAGGTGCAATGCTTCTCAAACAACGGTAGTCGAATGCCTGTAAGCGTATAAAATCATCACTAGCGTATAAAACTGTACGTACAGATGCATTGTAAACACGACCTTTAAGGTTGAATGAAATACTCGAGTTTCTCTATAAATGGCGAAGGTTGGAGATAGTTATTCTAGCTTTCGCGATTCATATACTCACCTCGTCAGACATATTGCCTGAGTTATATACAGAGCTGTCAATGTATATAAACCTGTCAAAATCTTGACATCGCAGCAGCAGAATTGAAGTGAGATGGTGGTGATCCTGTATAAAAAATTTACATTTAAAAGCTTAGAATTTCATACCAAACGACGGAAAGGAGACTTTTCATTTATTCAAGATGGCATGAACAGAGTTTGGATTGTCGAATAATAACGCAATATTGTCTGCCTAGTTAAGATAAAATAATCTACCGCCTTGGCGAACTTCGACACCTGCATCCTAACGTAAGAAAGAATGTTTTTCATAACAGCAACTATTAAAAGATTAAGCGAAAATGTAGATAGTGGGCAGCCTTGGCGTACATTAATGCCGGTAGTAAAGTTGTGTGTTAACTCGTTGCAGATCATAACTCGACCTGAAGTGTTCGTGTAGCGAACGCGTATAGTACTTACACCACTTTTTAATAGAATATCGAATAAAACATTGCGATCCACTGAGTCAAGTATATCCCTGAAGTCTAGGACGGATATTTTTCGACTGCGATATAAATTCCGTTGTTCAAGAACTTACCTTAAGGTAAACATATTATCCAAACAACCTCGTCCTGACCTGAATCCGGCTTGTTATTTGTATGTGATTCACACGAATCGCCAAGACAACGTAAGTTGATCGAAGCAAACAACCTAGATATGACTTGAGTCAAGTATATACCACGATGGTTATCACACGAATTGTGATCGACTTTTTAAGTATACGAATGATTTTCGAGTCTGCGTTGCATAAGCGCCCAGCTTGAGTATTCATGTCACCCATAATTAAGACTATATCTAAACTACTTGCAATATTTAGTAGAGCTTATGTCGAAGCAAAATGCATCTATGCAGTCGTCCTTGTCGCAATCGGTGGGAGCGTATGCAGATAAAATGAAAATATAATTATATAATATATATAATAAATAAAAATATATAAGAATAAATATAAAATATATATAATAAGTCTTCCGGCATTGATTTTAGTTTGTGTATTTGAGCATGTCGCACAAAATCGGCTGTTTACAAGGATCCATTCAGTTAAAAGAACTTCAGCGCGTGAGCTAAGAACAATATCGACGTCCCATTTAACGGCTTGAGAAAACTCCGTGAAACCAGATGTTCGAAACCAATAAAGCGTATAAAAGGATGATGTACCCAGTTACGTTATACTCGTAGTATCCTAAATTTTGGAGCGCAACCTATATCGATTTCTAATTTATCCAAATTACGTGCGAGAGCTTCTTGTTTTCTAGAATGTTTTAGTGTTGGCACCTTAAATGCGCTCACTTTAAAACCTGACTCAGTTTTAACGAATTGTTGTTTACTTGAACTATTTCCGATATGGAGTTCATTGACACGATGAAAATCCGCTACAGTCATAGCATTAAAAAGAGCGCTATTATTAGATTGAAGGAGGAAAAGAGAATGAAAAGAGTTGAAATCGGAGATGCAGATGTCGACAGTAGCCTGCCTTCACTTTTTAAAATTGTGCGACGGCTGATGTCGAATGGATTCGTCATAGTTCATAATGTTCGTGGTTATATGTGGGCTTTAAAATAACATTAGGTTTCCCATACACAGGAGGAATGGTTCGTATTCAGGCTTCTCTCTCTTAGATAGTCTGCCAACTAAGGAAAATGAGCACTATCTGCCCAGATGCCAATAGCAAGTTTCCCTAAGCAGCCACAACATGCCCTTTGCTTCAGGCACGTTTGCACTCATTCCGTCACTATCCAATTATCACTAAATGTTACAACTTAGTTAATCTAAACTCGTGGCTTCATATGAAACAGAATGATGGATGTATCCAATTAGACCCGACAGTATTTATGCTACCACTCCCGGACTGACTAGTTAGTGCCCGCCGGTCGTCAGGCCAGAAATTTCTATGGCTATGGGCATAAAGTTTTTGATCAAGACTGTTGACGTTGCAAAAGTACCGTTGAAACAATCGATCTCATCGATTATATACTATTGCCAACAAAGCGAAACTACAATGTCACACATGCTGACGAGTTCCGAACCTCCAAGATGATAATCAAAGCTGGATAGCATCCTGACAAGCGAGGATCAAATCGCAATGCAGAAAAAAGTAAAGTAAAATGAGATATGCGGCTCTCATCCATAGTAGTCTCACATAAATGTTACTTGATTGGAAGTGTCGGCCGCACAATATCTATGTCTTTGGTGCTTAAGAGTCGACGATCTTAGGAGCTAAGTGTGTCAAATTCGCTACTAAACGTCATTAGTAAAAGTTTGAAATGCTGTTTATTTATATTTTCATTAGTTTTGGAGGCATTTTGTTCACAATATGTTTATTTAAACTGCTCATATTTTTTAACAATAATTGATTGTGCGGGTGGTGGTAACAATTCTTTATGGTGGTAGTTTTGTTATGTTTTTCGAAGACTGGTTAAATACAATGGGATTGGTGTTTATTTCAAGCTCGCAAACTTGATTTAAAGAATTGTTCCTATTTTTGTTCGCGTGAATGCGAATATACATAAATAAACGGAGATTTATGTGCCTTACAAGGTGGATTCGAGAAGACCCGAGGACAATATGGCAGAATTAACAAGGACTTCCTACCAGACCTCTTTTCCGCTACACTTCAAAAGATTCTCCTCTTGGTTCGTTAGGACTTTTTGATTATACGGATACGTTTACGCACGTATATTACATTCAGCCAAGTGCATAAATTTCTAGAGATAATTCATATAATAGACCACGTTTTTCTCTTTAGGTATATATTTATTATTAATCAGGACAACAATCAGGTTTTACCCCTACAACTACTAAATCTCAATGTTTAAAACTTAAAACCACAATTCTTCGTTATGTTATTGTTAAATTATTTACGTATAGTTTTGCTTATATATGTCATTTACCTGCCTGATAGCACGGCGGGCAAAAAGGAAATCAACACTTACCTATCTTCATAACAAATTGTGTATCTTCGTTGGTTCCAGACTGCTGCAATTCTTTTTCACGCTCATTTTGCTTAGCTTTCGCCTTCTTCTTTTTCCTAGAGACATGTGACGTACTCTCGTTACCCTCTTCCATCTCGTCTGTTGAAGTAGCCTGATTACATAACTGCCTGGCAAGTCTTGTGACGAAGCCCTGCATTATCCTATCTGTGTTGTCATCGGAATCTGCCGTTTCATGAGCTATATATGTCTCTTTGCTACCTGTATCATTTTGCTTAATAAGTCGATGCTTAGCGAACCGACTCCATAGTACAGAGACCAATCGACAGATACTGCTTACTGTTGGAATATCGCCAAAACGTGCGGCCACCGTAGTTTTGTTTAAATTATTGCGCTGGCGTTTCTTTCCACTAGCAGGATTGCCAAGTTTGGCATCAATCTTTTCTCCGCCTGCCGACGCTCTGGCCAAATCGGCATTGAAAGAAAGCGGAAGCATCTCCAACAGACAAATGAGAACAGGCTGGAGTAAAAAACACAAAGAACAAAATTAACCACCAAAAGTAAATATCTAGAATCATTGTAGAATGCTTAACTTATAGTATATTAAAGGAAAATTTTTCATCAAATATAAAAATGATAAATCGATACTCAAAATAAATTTCAGATTTCGAATTGAATATATAGCTAGTAATAAAATCGAATCGCTAAGCTAGTGACGACAAAATATTGAACTCACGCATATCAAGAAGAATAATTTAACAATAAAAAGATAATGAATGGAATAAAATTTACCTCAAAACAAAGAACTGATTTACATTGTGAGTGGTTTCAATGCGGCATTTTGCGTACGCGGGTAGTAGCTTTGCACGGGCAGTTTCACAAAGATCCGATTGATCACAAGTTCCAAATTTGTTTTGTCTTTGATCGGGTTGAGTTCTTATTCGTCCCAATGGAAATGTGGTTCTATCACATCTTTGTTTACTGGCGACGTTTCGGTGCCTAATTTCCAGCACCATCCTCAGGCCACTATACACAGCACAATAGCAGATTTAAGCAAATGTGGTAACCTAGTTCCAAAACCATTTTATTTATATATTTTTTTGACTCAACACTAGTTTTAATTATAGAATTTGTCTCAGTAACTAAACTCAATATATAACTATTTGTAATTAGCCGACCAATCCTTACCTCAGCTATCTCAAATTCCCGGTATACATAATCTCATCTCGTATCCAGATTATTGTAGGGGAGAGAGACAGTATCGAACATTTTCTTATTTGTAATAACTGTATTGCTACTATGTCACGGTAATCAAAATTCAAAAATAATAAAACCAAAACATTGACAGTCATATACTGTATTTTATTTAAAGCCGGGAACTCTAATGTACGCAATGGTGTTAGTTACTGAGAAAAATTCTATGATTAAAAAGTAGTGTTGAGTCAATTATATATAAATAGAATGGTTTTGGAACGAGGTTTACCACATTTGCTTAAATCTGCTATTGTGAAGTTTGTACTGTGTTGCCTGAAGATGGTGCTGGAAAGTAGGCACCGAAACGTCGCCAGTAAACAAAGATGTGATAGAACCGCATTTCCATTGGGACGAATAGGAACTTAACCCGATCAAAGACAAAACAAAATTGGAAATTGTGATAAATCGGATCTTTGTGAAACTGCCCGTGTAAAGCTACTACCCGCGTACGCAAAACGCGGCATTGGAATATATGAAGCTAGCACTCCGACAAAATTTAAAAAATAATTGTGAGTAGTTCTAGTAAAGGTTAAAAGAATGAAAACATTGCGTAACTGGATTACTCGAAATTATCTAATCTGAATTTTGGCTAACACAGGCTGAATTCCAGTTGTTTTGTTTCTACAACATATTTCGACATCCATTGGTGAATGTCTTCTTCAGTTCACCCATCATCACAAGTTTAAAAAAGACAAACTAATTATTATTTAAATAAGGATTGTGTCGTGGAACCATTATATAAATATATTATATATATATATATATATATATATATATATATATATATATATATATATATATATATATATATATATATATAGCCACTTCCCATACATTTATTTCAGTTGTTTCTCAGGTTAACATACTAGCAATTAATAAGAATAGAAAAAGTGATGCTTAACTGACACATTACTATGAAATATAATGGCATAGCTAGGTGTGCGCTGCCTATTAATCAAAATGACTGCTAGAAGAGAGCTACATTTGAATTTTATAAAGCAAACATACATATAATTAAACAATTACTGATTTCGCGGGTGGTGGCAAAAACTATTCTGGCATGATATAAACGTCAATACTATTATGCAAACAAATCATTGTTAAAGTTAGCGAAAACAATTCATCCGGTAGACAGGCTTAATCCCCTTTGGGTAACCTTTAAGTACTGGTCTAAATTTGTCGCGTGTAGTGATCGGAACGAGGCACATTTGCTATGGAGTCTGCAACTACATTTACTGCGGCACCCCCACCGCATAATACACACAATTTTTAGTTATATGCTAACTTACTCTTTTGGTTAGCTTTTCCTTTTTGTGGAGCCTACGTGACATCTCTTCCGACAAATAAAGAAAGAAATATATGGAACAAAAATCCTACCGTAAATCATTAATTCAATATCACTTTCGTAGATAGCGTGATACCAAATGTGCAACGGAGAAAGAAGCTGGTTAACTTGATTAATTTCATTTCTTATTTTATGCAATATTTGATTTATACCCATTATATATATATATATATATATATATACATATAGTTGGCCTTTTGCACAATAAATAAATAAAGATGCTTATTCAATATGTTTAACTCAATTGTAAATTATAAAAAAACGTATTAGCAAACAAACACATCACTAACCATTATGAAACTTATGTCTTCCGATTTTTCTAGCACACCATTGAGCATATCCAGGCAGCTAGAGAAAAAAATATTGAATTATTTAAAGCGAACAAATAAATCTATTCAAAAATTTGACAAATAGATATGAATTTTAATTATCCCAGCCAGGCTGCAAGCGGAATGTCAGCTTGACCAGAAGCTAAAAAAAAGATCACGGTTATAAAATTCATTGGTATGCAGATTTTTTTGCTCGCTTACAAGAACTTTTAACGGCCAAGACAAGCCATCTTCATATAGAAAGCAAAATTTATTCTCATTTCTATTTTCTTTGACGCCGTTTTTAATGATTATCACCCCGCTTAATTTTGAAAATTTAAGATTGCAAACAAAAGTACATAAATGCATACATACTCCCATGTATACATGCAGACATTCCTACACACATACACACATAAACACATACATACATACATGCCAACGCGCACGCATGTATGCATACTTACATACATACATACATACATACATACATACATACATACATACATACATACATACATACATACATACATACATACATACATACATACATACATACATACATACATACATACATACATACATACATACATACATACATACATACATACATACATACATACATACATGCATGAATGCGTGTGTACATAAATACACGCACAAAAAATTCTGAAATTTCTGGAAATATTTCCTACTTCTACATAAAGCAAGAAAAAGTATTATACATTTATACGAAATCATTTGTATCAAACTACAAGTTTTATCGGCATGCTAATTGATTCGACTAGACACGAATTAACAAAGATAACAAAAGTAATATAGTATCCAGTTTAACCTAAACATCGTTGGAATGTCATAAAAGATGTGCAACAGAAATAGCAACAAATTGAAGTAGGAATATTTAAAGCACTGGAAATTGCACAACTAGATGAGTGATTTATTCTACACACTACGTGTTGCAATCCACTGTATACCACGCAAATCTTGAAAAATGCACCATAATCGACAGTATATAAGTAAAATTAATCGTAAATGTAATAGGATACGAGCTAAATCCTGGCGAAAACTCAATTCCTTGATAGAAAGCCAGATTTATAGCATAACTCAGTTATACAATGAAAATGGCCCCTACATGCGTACAGACACAAGCGCGTTAACTCAAAAGTCCTTTTAAAAATTAGCCACAAAGGACTAAATAAAATAAAGCTAAAAGTCACACTAATTCTTATCCATTCAATAAAATAGAAGCACATGGTATCCCTACTTAAAAGTAATGTAACTTTAATGTTGAATATTCACGAAATAAATTGCGATTTAGGAAAAAAACGTACTATTGGTTATGCAACGTTTGAATCTGTATATATCACCAATAATACCCATTTTTATTTTTCATATAAATATATAATGAATTTATTATAGTAGCATTTTCATTTTATGTCGTCAGTGTAAACTAAAGTACTCGAAAATAAGCTGTTCATAGTAAAAAGATAAAATTGCAGCAGCAATCAGGAGGTAAAACGGACAGGATGGCTCAGTGGTTAGAGCACCAGATTCCGAAGCAGACGTGCCCAGGTTCGAATCCTCTCCGCGGCAAATTCTGGCCAGTGCATGATGAGTTCCCAATAAGGACGAAACCGATCTACTGGATGAATTGCCTTTTCTACACTATACAATTCTTAGTTTATACTGACATATGTAAGCAATTAATGGGTCAGGTGTTTATATCAAGACCGCAACCTTGATTATAATAAATAAGAAAAGCAATCGTACACTTGAACTAAAAATAGTATCAAAGTAGCAGAAAAATAAATTTTTGTCAGTAAATCAATGCAAGCGACTGAATGAGTATACGATACACAAGGTCACAGAAAATCTTCAATGAATCACTTAAAACATGGTTCAACACGCATGCATACACATGCGCGAACAAAATTTCCTATGAATACGCTAAATCGCCTGTATCGTTACGAGTTACGATGATTTATTCTAGACCTACAAAACATTTGGAACATATTGTTGAGTGGCATACTATTCATGGCAAGTCCTGATAGGAAACTATGATTCATGAAATGGCGCAATGAGTATATATATATATATATATATATATATATATATATATATATAGTATATATATATATATATATATATATATATATATATATATATAGATATTGTTGTCCTAAATATTAGGTAGGGGATCTAGGTTTCCTTATTTTCGTGTGTTACCAAGGTAAGTATCGCCATATAAAGTAAATCTTAGTGTTTAACAGCTGTTGACCCACCACAAATTGCTTCATCATCCTTACAGGCGACTCGTTAGCATAGTCTGCCTTCTATACTGTAAGCCCATTCTCATCTACCCAATTCGGCTTGAAGGGCGGTCCACACGAAAAAGAGAAGACATGTAAACGACTTTGGCAGTTGTTAGCTTATATAGCCTAATCGTATATTTTTCCTCAAATTAATTCAATAAACAGAGTATCAAAAGACAATAAAAGAGTTAGCGTGTAAGCCAAAAGTTCACAAATAAGACCATCACAAAAAGTATTTTAGCCACATTCTCTCTACGCCAATCCAGGGTACCTAATAATCGATGTATCGTTGGAATAAAAGTTCACACAACATATATCTGTAGTACAAAGTTCCATATTCAGAACCAGTTAAAATTTATACCACTTACAAAATTTAGCAACCAAATAAATGCACATATTTACATTAACGCAGTAGCGCTCAGAACAATATGACTGAATAGTATTTATGTGAGCCCAATCAATAAACACACAGCATATATATCAGTATAAAATAATTAATCACGTAAGCACAAAACGAATGTGCACGAGATTATACTTTCCTTTCATGCTGTCTTTGGTTTATCCTTGTGATCAAATTTGAACTATTTTGTTGTTAGGTGCGCAAAATCTAATACATACTTGCACATATATTAGCTCTCCGCAACTAACAGTATTTAACTCTTATATATTAAATTGAATGGTGTGATGATTAACGCAAAATGTGATAACTAATATCGATTAAGGTCAGAGCGTAAGGATTTGCTGGAGTAACATGTGTTCAAAAATATCTGTATTTGGTGAACTGTAGCATACATTGAAATCCATTTTGTTGGTACCATATAACTTTTTGGTATCGGGTATTGTCACAATAGCGATAGTGTTGGTATCCCTTACAGACTTGGTACATATAATATATAAAGTGAGTTGTCCTGGAAGTCGCATTATTGAAGACTATATGAAGTTAGCTTTACTAATTCAGATTTACACATTCGTATAGAAGATTGTACATTTCTATTTTCCCACATTCCTCACCAAAATATACAGTGGGTAAATGGCACAATACCGGTTCCTACCGATCTATGCCACATAGATGTCTAGAATAGTTTAGAGAAAGAATGAAAAAGAGAGAAAGATTGTCATATGGAGACTATTCTGTTTTATTTTATATGTGAATTTCGGTTCTCATGCCAAAATATACTTTACCTTTTTGAGTAGAATTTGCCTATCTATTTAACAGTTAATTATTGAATTTTGGCCATAGAAACTGGCACGGCATTCAGGTACCTTTACCATTATTAAGAGAATTGGTAGTCAAGATTGATACGAAAATCATATTTAAAGATACGTTTTAGTGTGATTGGCATCCGGTAGAAAAGAATTGTATAGTGCTTCATCATGTTTTCTGATCTATTAGTTGAGAATGTGGTATGAGAGCTCCGGAGGCGGCAAGTATCAATAAGAGAGGAGGTAGCAGTAAGTCGCTCGTCTAATGGTCACCCGATCGATGATAAAATAAAATTGTAAATCCTACCGTGACTGTTCTGAATCACAGTAACAAGCACAGCAAACGGGCAGAATGATTAGACAAGTCAGAAGAAAGAGTTGCCTAAAATATTAGGCTTTATTCATCATATAATGCAGATATACATGCTAAAAGACAAAACAAAACATGTTAGTATACGAACGGTGTTAATATAAATGTGTGTACAAATAAACAAACATATCATTCTCCTCCACTGCGATTTGTAGCGTAGCGTCAGAGTCGGAACAAGACTGTTATAGTAACAATTCAAAGAGGATTGAGAAAACATAGTATTTAAACATTTCCACTTCGTAAATTATAAGAATGAACACGTTGTTGTTGTTGATTGATAAGGTTTTCGAGATTCTCTGATAGGTCACGAGCATTTGAGTTATCCGTAGATTCACCATTTGCCTTAACATTATCAATATCGGTATCGTCATTATAGGAGGTTTGTTCATCAGCAACAACCGGTTCATTTTCACAGAGTCCCATATTAGTTCCAGCTTCATTCATCAGTGCGTCGGAGCCTTTCGGGGCTAATTGACGGATAGATACTGTATCTTCTCTTCCATCAGAAAAACGAACATGCGCATAGTTAGGATTGCAATGAATTAGTTCAACTTCTTCCACAGAGGGGTCATATTTAGAAATTCTAGCATTCTTCTTGAGTAAAACTTTACCAGGAACAGTAAGTCAGGTTGGGAGTGTGTTACCAAAAGTCGACCTTCTATTGTGTCGAAAAAGACGCTCGTGAGGGGCTTCGTTGGTAGATGTGCACAATAATGAACGGATTGAATGTAATGCGTCCAGCAGCACGCATTCCCAGTTTTCAACTGAAAGCCTTTATGATCTGAGAGCGAGAAGGATCGATTTCCATAAGGTACCATTCATTCTTTCTACCTGTCCATTTCCTTTGGGATTATAAGGAGTCGTTCTACTCGAAGTTATACCTTTTTCCCGAAGAAAATTTTGTACCTCGGTCGACATGAAGGAAGAACCTCTGTCTGAGTGAATGTACGAAGGCATCCCAAACATTGCGAATATTTGACACAGGTGAAGTATGACGGTGTGACTGCTAAGGTCAGGACAAGCAAATGCAAAGGGAAATCGAGAATATTCATCGATGACCGTCAGTAGATAACGATTACGAGTTGATGAAGGAAGAGGTCCTTTAAAATCGATAGATAACCGCTCAAACGGTTGGGTAGCTTTGATTAATTGGCCTTGAATTACCGAAGGAAATCTGGGCTTGATTTCAGAGCACACTTCACAACTCAAGGTCATTTTTCGAATTTCATCAATTGAATATGGTAAATTACGAGATTTCACAAAGTGGAGCATACGAGAAATTCCAGGATGACAAAGAGGAACATGTATTTGTTTTAAATCCAGTCCATTTAGAAGCGCACCACAACAGGATCGACTTAGTGCATCTGCTGCTTTATTATCTTTTCTGGGTCTATAGACAACATCGAAGTTGTAAGGTGATAATTCCATTTTCCAGCGCAAAATTTTATCGTTCTTCACCCTTCCCCGATTTTGATTGCCAAAAATAAAGGAAACAGATCTTTGATCAGTGACAAGTTTGAAATGATTACCCAAAAGCAAATGCCTCCATTTTCGAATAGCTTCAACCACGGCATAGGCTTCTTTTTCAACAGCTGAGTGATGTTTTTCAGATGGCGTCAACGTCCGAGAGAAAATCGCCACAGGTCTTCCATCTTGGTTCAAAGTGGCAGCAATAGCTACGTCCGAAGCATCAGTTTCGACGACAAACGAATATCACAACGAATAGAAGCTAAAGTTGCTACGGCTAATTCTTTTTTAAGATCATCGAAATTTTGTTTCACAGAGACGGGCAAAGGAAAAGTTCGATTATGAACGAGTGAGTGGATTTTATCGGCGAAGTTGGAGATCCACGGCGAATAATAAGCGAAAAATCCCACAATTCTTTGTTGCGATTGCACATTCGACGGTGGTGGGAGATCTTGTAAAGGCTTTAATCGGTCAGAATCAGGTTTAATTTTTCCATTCGATATTTGAAAACCAAGAAGAGTAATTTCTTTAGCTGCGAAAATGCTCTTTGATTCATTTAAAGTCAATCCATATTTTTAGCGGCATTAAGAAATTTGTTGAGATTTGTTTCGTGTTCAAGCGTATCTCTCCCGCGAACTGTCACATTGTCCACATAGACAAATGTATCTGTGAGATGTTCCTGTGCGATTATATGATCCATAGTTCTTTGGAAACATGAGACACCATTCGTCACTCCGAAGGGAATGCGACGGAATTGAAACAAGCGTCCACACGCTTCGAAAGCAGAGTGGCTGAACTGTTGCAGTGTGTGCAGAATTCAAACAGTTTTGATATGATAATGATTGCTTTTCCGCCATTTCGAGACCACGTGCTTGATCAAAAGCCGCTTGAAAGTTAAGTGAGTTGTGTTCTAAGAGACGTTGTCTGATTGAATTGGACTGGATTCCATTAATGAAGGTATCGCGCAGAGCATCGTCTCGATTTTCCTCGGCCGTAGTTGGTTTGAAATTGCATTCCCTAGCTAACGATTTCAGAATCTGAACAAATTGATCCAATGTTTGTCCATTTTCTTGTTTAGTAGTCGCGAGTATATGACGAACAAAGACTTCATTTTTCGGTCTGACATAGAGATTCATTAGAGTTTTGATAGCATCACAGTCATAGTATCACAGTCAACGATGTGTTCATATACGTTAGGAGAGACGTAGGAAATAAGAGTGTCTAATTTATCCGGATTCATGGATTCGACTGCTTTTAGGAGGCCACAGAATGTACGATACCGATGATTCCATTGTTTTGCTGCATCTGGTGCACTAGGTTCAACATCCAATCGTTCTGGTCGTATTAGGCGTTCCATGATTGGGTTATATGATGAATAAATTGTTCTGAATCACAGTAACAAGCACAGCAAACGGGCAGAATGATTAGACAAGTCAGAAGAAAGAGTTGCCTAAAATATTAGGCTTTATTCATCATATAATGCAGATATACATGCTAAAAGACAAAACAAAACATGTTAGTATACGAACGGTGTTAATATAAATGTGTGTACAAATAAACAAACATATCAGTGACCATAAGTGTTTGTATAAAGGATATGCGTACTATTTACAACTTTGGTATGAATATTGCTTGTCGGCAGATTATTGAATAGAAAATTGCGGTCCAGTGAGTGAAATGCAATCTGGAAGTCTAGAGAGAGTTATTGTGGAACAGTGATATACATGTTACTGTTCAAGCTCTTTCCTCGTCCTAGCCAGGATCAGGCTTTTTCTTTCCTCCTATGGGATTGACTGCAGCGCTGAGACGGTGCAAATTAATCAAAGAAAAATGCATTAATACGACTGAAATCAATTTTATATCACAATGGTTATTTCACGAATTCCGATTTCGCTTTTTGAATATAGTAATGATGGTCGACTGGTTCCAAGCAGCTGACGTTGTCTTACACTGTATAGTATGCAAATGATTAGTCAACGCTCTATAAACTGTCTCCGCCATACTTAAATAAGGGCGAAAGCAGATCATCAGGACCTGCAGTTTTGCAACGTTCAAGAGACTATTAAGTTGCGTATTTTTAAGTTTGATGGTTGTTCGAGATTAGCGTTCCACAGACACTTTCGTAGATCGATGCAGATCAGGGCGCACAAGAAAATTGAAATTTGAAGCGTCCAGTCCACCTATTAAAACTATCACATTTGATGACGGGAAGACCTAAATTGTGTTTAATATATAGTCGTTTACTTTAACTAATTTCAATATATGTCAATCCGATATATAACGAAGTGAGTTGACCCACACCAAAAACATTCATGACATACAAAAGGTACGTTATTGCTAGATTGAATAGTGAAAGTAAACAGAATCGAAAATATATATCTATGCACAAATTATAGAAGAAAAAATTGAAAAAAATGTATTCAGTATAGAACAAATGTAGCATAGCTCACTGAGATTTTAATTCTCCAAGAATGCGAGCCTGCTCGGAATCCCGTCGACGCGGTGCGTCTCTACGACTGGCACGGAACGCCGCTGCAAGGAGAGCATCTCTAGCAAACATCTCGGCATCCGTCATATTTTCATCTAAACAGACCATGTTAGATAACTTTACAATAAGCAATCTAACTATGGATTATTTAAAAAGCTTAAAAATTGACAAAATCTCATAATTCATGTCTAAACTGTTGCCTTGTAATAAATTTTAAATAATATAAAAATTAGTTAGCTTCACTATTGTAGGTTTACACATTCGTCTAGGAGATTGTACCGTCCTATTATCCCACATTATTGGCCAAAATATAGTGGTTAACGGGCGTAATATCGGCTCCTACTGATGAGTCGCCAGTAAGCACGAAAAGAATGTGCATGAGATTATACTTTCCGTTTATGCTGCCTTTGGTTTATCCTTCTGGGCACAACTGGACTAATTTGATACTAGGTTCGCAACACCTAATACATACTTGCATATATATTATTTCTCCGCAACAAACAGTATTCAACTGTTATATATTAAATTGATTGATGTCATGCTTACCGCGAAATGTGATAACTGATATCGATCAAGGCCAGAGTGTATGGATTTACGAGAGTAACAGGTGTTCAGAAATTTTTGTAACTCTCAATTTCGGTGAACTATAGTATAAATTGATATCCATCATGATGGTAACATGTTCCGACTCGGAAACCATAGTGTTAGCACCATGTACCTTTTCGGTACAATAATGTTGGTATCGGTTACTAACACAATAGCCATAGTGTTAGTATCCTTTACAGACTCGGTATATATTATATAGTGTGAGTTAGCGTTGAAGTCGCATTGTCGTAGACTTTATATGATGTTAGCTTCACTATTGCAGGTTTACACATTCGTCTAGGAGATTGTACCGTCCTATTATCCAACATTCTTCACCAAAATATATAGTGGTTAAAGGGCGTAATACCGGCTCCTACTGATGAGTCGCCAGTAAGCACGAAACGAATGTGCATGAGATTATACTTTCCGTTCATGCTGCCTTTGGTTTATCCTTCTGGTGACAACTGAGTTAATTTGTTACTAGGTTCGATACACCTAATACATACTTGAATATAAAAATTAGTCCGACTATCGTAAAAATGATCAAAAGCGCAGTACACAATTGAGAAATAATTTTTGTTACAAATTGCATGAATTTTTTCTAAATACCGCTTTTGTCATTGCATGGTTCATATATATAATTTGAAATACAACGGAAGGATTTTGTTTCTATATATTTTCTCAATATAAACTAAACATTGCATCAGGTAGCAAAGGAAATTGATGAAGTAAGGTTTCTATAATTAAATGAACATTGGTTGCGCGGGTTGATATAACAATTACTTTTATCAAAATTGCGATCTTGAGAAAAACACCTGACCCACTATGTATATACATTTTTCAGTATAAACCAAGCGATTTATAGTGTAGAAAAGGCATTTCATCCAGTAGACCGGTTTTGCCCCTATTAGGAACTCATCACGTACTGTCCAGAATTTGCCGCATACGTGGATCGAATCTGGGCACGTCTGCTTCGGAAAATTGTTTCTCAAACCACTGAATCATCCTGCTGCACATTATACACAATTTTCAGTTATACAGTAATTTTGTTAGCCTTTCCTTTAAGTTGAGTTTATATGACATCCATTAGACTTAAATTTACAACCATCTACATTCTGTCATTATAGAACAGACACCAGACTATAGGAGGAAGTAGTATTGAATTGAACATTTATATAATTAAATGATCGCAACCTTGATTAAATTAATTTTTATCACCGCTCTCGAAAGCAATGTTCGTTTAGTTATATAAATATTAAATTCAATACCCCATTTCCCATGGTGTCTGTTTAATAACGACAGATTGTGGATGGTTAGTTGGAACTTTAGGTCTTATGGATGCAAAATAGAATCCAAATAAAGGAAATTCCAACCAAAAAACATGAGTATATAACTGAAAATTGTGTGTAGTGTGCAGGGGCCGCTGGTTAGAGCATCAGATTCAACAGCAGACGTGCCTAGGTTCGATCCCTGAGCGCAGCAAATTCTGGACAGTACGAGATGAGTTTCCAATAAGGACGAAACCGGTCTACTGAATGAATTGCCTTTTCTACACTATACAAAGCTCGATTTATACTGGAAATCGTATATACATAGTGGATCAAGTGTTTATATTCAGATCGCAAAATTCATTAGAGTAATTGATGAAATAAACCGGTTTCAGCTTAATCGAGAACTCGTCACGAACATGTCAGAATTTCCAGAGACCAGGGCATATTTGCTTTGGAGTCTTGCATTCATTCACTGCGCCACACCTATCGCATATTTGTAATTTAAATCGTAATTAAGAACGTTAAATAGTCGTGCGTTTATTATAAAATATTAGCCAATTCATTCCGTGGCTACAATAAACAATGAATCAAGTCTGATTTTCAGTTTTATTTTTTATATATTTGCGTTTTTGCAGAAAATTACATGTTAGTAATGCTTGTTATCTGGTTAATCCTCATTAGTCATGCGTTGTACTTAACAGTCTAATAACAAAGAAGGGAAAGCAAATATAAGTATTAATTGCTAATTTACAATGGCCTCATTTGAAATTCCACCATTATTTATTACAATTAAATTGAGAGAAACAAGCCTATGACGCGATATAGACAACTAGTTCACCTTCGAAATAGAGAAAAAACGCTCTTCCCTGCTTGTACATTCAACTCAGTAAAAAAACCGGTGATTTGACACAGGTAATACGACAGAAAATCTACATTATTCATTACATCGGCAAGATTCTTGAAGAGAGTCTTAGTAAAAATTCTATCTTCTCTAATAATAAGATCGATAAAAAGATAAGCTAAATGAAACAATTAACAGCTCCACTAAGCCGTTTACAAAAGTTAACATAACACCACGCCCGATTCGTTCAAATGAAGATTCCGCCAAAATATAACATTTATGGACTTACTAGATTCAATAATTGCGCACCAATTAAATTGAATCAAGACAAATTTCCATAGTGTAGAAACCAGCATTATCAGGAAGCAGAAAATCATGAACCTGGATGCCAAAAACCAATCGTCAAATCTCACCAAATTCGTCAATTTATAAATTATCATGTATCTGCGGTAACGTGTATATTGGATAACCAATAGAATCAAACATCTTCAACAGAAAATAATTTTAAAATTTCAAGCATCGTCATAAAAATCTGAACTTTTGCAATACATTTTTCAAGCGGAGCCGACAGTAAATCTATTATATTCCCAGTTCTACAGAAATCAGTCTAAGAACGTTTTGTAAATAAACCAAGCACCAAACCTAAATAAACAAAAGTTCCGCCAACGTCATGTTGAATTCGACGGGCCACTAATCGCCAAAGCCGATAAAATATTCTAGCGTGATCATCTGCTAGATCAGCATCAAAAATAATTTAACCAGACCAACAATAACGTAGACTAGAAGCAGCTGCACGAACGAAATCCTTATCATAATTAGCAAAGAACGAATCTGCACACTTTTAGGTGGTACAGTGAGACAACCAAACTCATAAGCACTGCGACGTGAAAGACACTAAGCTGATAACAAACACTCTTACACACTTAGCTAAAATAGCATAAACCTGATGAAAACACAATCCATTGATTCAAAAGAAGCCAAATCCCGAACATCGCTTAGTTACACAGTGTGTATCATACCCGCAAAAAGACACAGCCACAAGTCAAAATGCATTAAACAATGAAACGCTTATACGACTGCCACAAATAAATAGAAAACACCACATCAAGCTAAATCGCACTAAATTAACATAATGCAAACTAATAGTATTTTGAAATTGCAGAAACGTATTTATGCTAAGTGTTCATGCTATAAATTTACCAATTTATCCTCAATAGTCAAATTTTCGATTATACACATGTATTTTCTACATATATTTGCAATATTGTCCATTGTTATACCAAGAAATAAATAATTAATCATTTAGAAGGGAAGTTTATTTATCAAAACTTGATTATGCAAATATATTTCGTTTTTGTTTACATACACAAAACATTACATTAAACGCTTAGCATACATGGTTTGGGTGTTTTAGTGAACGAGAAATTTCATGTGTGTGGTTATGTTACTTTTTTTCTAGTTGTAAGTTGTTCATTCGTATGTAAGAGCTAGTTGCCACAAACGGCTTTGCACACCGTACGTTATCGAACAATATGCACATTTGCTTCTCGTACAGTTACTTCCATTTTGTTCGCTTGGGTGATCATCGTACAGATTTCGTTTTGATGTGCGATACATCTGGATGTTGCTGCTGTTCTGCCTATATGAATTAGTTGTTACAAATGTTACATTTGGTGACGTCGGAACAGATGAGATTTGCTGTGCCTGGTGAACATACGTATTTCATATACATAATCGTGGCCAGTCAATATGATCACTTGTTGCCTCACGTTATTTACACGATTCACACTTGGTACTTTAGATTCATACTGCACAATATAACCCATCCTTCTATTTCACAGACATACACTAACACACACACACACGCATATATATATATATATATATATATATATATATATATATAAGTATTCATGGACAGGTGTGAGTTACCTAATAATGGCAGCTTCTCTCTAATTCCTTTTGTGTGTATTTCATCAACAATGAATATAATCAGACAAACAAAATCATTTCCATTCACTTACAGTGATACCCTGAATGATTGTATTACATAATTCTTCTTCTCTTCTTCTTTACTGCGGCTGACTCCTTTTGGAGGATAAGCCGGCTCCACATTTCATGGAGTTTCTTGGGAATTTGGTACAAGTGGTGTCCACTCACCACTCGTAATACATAATTCGCGCTTTCGTAATCAAATAATGAGCGCGATAGATTGTGTTTAAATGGGGAGTTGAGTGAAAATACAATTACATAAGCTCCCCTTTAGTCTCGTGTTAAGGGCAGAGTAACTAGGATTTCAATAATTGTAAAAAATATGCTCATTGGCATGAATGGCGTTGAATCCGAAGTTATCTGGTTAGCTAAAGAACATGATAGAGAGAGAGAGAGTTAGTCTAGAGAGTCATTCATATACCAATAATACGAGAAATAGCTCACGAGAATCCACTATAAAAAGAACTCTCATTCCGTAAAGGCCTGGGACAAATAATTTCAAAATAGGAATAAATTAAATAGAAAAGTGTTAAGAATAAAATAGTTCCATTGCAAAAAAAACAGAAAACAAGTGAAATATTATAATTTTAACAAGGGTGCGACGTAACTGTTTCAACTGTTCTATGCTTACCATCTCGGCTTATCATATCCTATTTAAGTCGTAGTTTCTTACCAAGTTTTATTATTTCTTCTGATTTATCTAAACCACATTTACTGTCAGATTAAATATTGGGCCTAAAGCTTTGCTGCAGCCATTACTTTCATGACATCCTTTATGGATTTTGTTTCAATTGATTTCATAATAAACCTGATCAATCTACTGAGATCGCGTATCGAAATTCATTTACAGCCTTTCCCGTTTATCTGATGGTACGTCTCCAATGAGCTATTGCTTGATTCGATCTCCGAATGATACAAAATTTTCACACAGTTCCATGTTTCCATCGGACATTACTTGGGCGCATTATTTCTCCTATATACCTAGGAGTACCACCACTAATAAGTGTTTCATATGCTCATGATATATTCAGGGGTCACATTTTACCCTCTGATAGGGTAACTTGTTACCTAAAGAAAGTGTTTGTTTTAATACTGTTCTGGTGTATTTAGTTGCTAATTTTTCGACAAAATATGGAATCCGATAATACGAAAATTCTTTCCTTGTCTAACTGCGTTTAATGCTTCACTGGATCCAATTTACAATCAAATTTTCTTATCGTATCCCTCTTTATCTTTTCTAACACGTTGTTAGGATAACCATTTTCTATGAATATTTCCTTCGATATCTCCATTATATTATTTAAGTATATAAAATCCTCTATATTAAGACCTCCAAATACGGAATTTATAATTCCCATTATAATTCCATACGAATGATTAGAGAAGAAATTTATGAGGATACATAAGTATCTGTCCTATATAATTCGTGAAACAACTTTTGTGAGTTTGACATAAACACCCATCCATTTTATATAAATAGTTGCACAGTATAATAAAACTATCGTTAGTTATACGCACAGACAAGTATCGAACGTTTATGACCATCATTAGAACACGACAGCAAACTGACTAATGAGGTTGAAAGCACAAAACACGTATTAAGACGAAAAAGTATATAATCAGTTATCACCTCTAGTAGACTCGCATACGTTTCACTTGACTGGAAATTCCGACTGCAGAATATTTCTGCAGTTACAGCTTCTGCTACGATTCTATAAGTTATTAAATTAAACAATCATTGTGTTTGCACTGATGGTGATAGCAACACTTTAAATAATTCTCACGAACTTGAGGTAAATACTAATCCCACCGTATCTTTCCAGTTTCACTACCGTCAGTCACTTTTAGAGACAATTTTGAAACTGCAAACAATAAAAAATTTGGAGTTAGTGAACGTATTACGGCATTCAACTTCACTGTGAAAACGATGGCAACTTGACAAGATCAATAAATCAGAAATCTAAGTTTAGTGAAAAATGCATTCATTAAAATCGTAACTTGGTGAATAACCCAGCCAAACGAGATAGGAATATATGTTCTGAGCACAAGTTAGATGAGGTGTAAGAACATTATAGAATCTTGCAAATAGACATGCTTACATGATATCTCGCCCAGTTCGCGCCAAAGTCAGTAACGGACAAGTGTATTTGGACATATATTTTGGAGATTTTCCAACATAAACAATGAATGGAATGATAAACCACAACATGAGAATTAACTTTTCTAAATTCGAGACAATCAATCTTTTGATCGTAAATGATCAACAGCCTTTTTTAATCATGTATTGTTTACAATTTCAAATTTGCGCGTGGCAGCACGTAAAACTGTCGAAGCAGGATGCTGTTAATCAATAGAATCTAGCAACAAATGTCCATGAAGTTGATTCAAAATGTGTAGCACTATAAGCTAAACCAGCAATTATTGATCATATAATGCAAACAGGGAACTAAGTGAACACAGAAAAAATTTACATTCATACAAAAGCGAGATAGTATAACTAAAAATATCGTTGAATCACTGCCTATCAAACAATAAGTCCTCGTCGAATGTCTACAAATTACATCTACACTGTAAGGTTGAATTTTGATACCGATTCTAAAGCTAATTTTTATTTGTTCCGATGTTTCGGGACCTAATTTCTGGTCCCATTGTCAAGGAATATCACATGGATTCTCTCGTTCAGATACGACTATTTATAACTATTTTAGTTCATGTTAGTCAAATTCCTGTTTCCTTGTCTCAGAGCTGACTTGGCCATATTGATGTTGTGCAAAGGTTTAGATTTCCTCACTTATGTGTATTATCCAGAAAAACATACTTATAGTAACTAGGTCCTCGCTCTCATAAATCTGCCATAAAATATATGCGTAAATTATTATTTTTTCCGTTAATATTTTTTTGGTTTTTGTGTTATTCTTTTATAATGTTATGACAGTGAAATATAAAATACTAAAGATTTTTGTATTGCTATTCATGATTATGATTATGCATATATACATATATATATAGGAAAAAGATCAAAGCAACCAGCATTCAAGAGTTTCGACTTTCCATGATCATCATCAGAGTACGACGGCAAATTGACTAATGAGAATCAAACCGCATTGTATATATTTGGAAAGCAAAATTTGATAGTCCAATCACCAATTATTTAAAAAAATTCTACTCCTTAAACGTGAAATAGCTAAAGTACCAAATTCACCACTTTCAAACAATCATTTAAAATACCAAGTAAAATCTGTGATAGGCGGGCAGTAAAAACGTTTACTGGACTACTCGTTCGAGAAATCTGCTACACGATAAAAGTCAATGCGTCCTTTTATGCTCGTAGAATGTTTAGGTAATGGGATTTTTAAATGACAGAAAGTGTTTGACAATCGCCAAACTTTACTATTTTTAAAAAGAGAAATGCCCTATTCTACGCCAAAATTATCATGCTATATTCGTAATCGAACAAAACGTTCTCGAATACACGTAATGTTTAATAAAAAATTATGGTGGCTTCAGAGTGACGGGACCAGTGAGAACCCATCAATCAATTAAAAAACAAGCTGTGCACCTGGAAATGTAAAGGAATCAAGATTTTACCGACCTACGAGTGCTATCAATTGTCCCGCAACAGTCAATTATGGTATCATCTAGAACGATGGCAGCACTACATAGAAGCCAATTACTTTTAAGAAATATATTAAATGCTATTTTAGGCAAAGTTGGTCAAAATATAAATCCAGTTCGGTTTAAGCACAAATTTGCATATACAAGGGCATTATTATGGGTAAAAATAAAATAACCTTTTAAAGAATCAGATTCATCATCAGACGGCAATGCAGCTTGCCCAAGGGCCTGCTTTAAACGCGCTCGCAATGAGGCCAACTCATCGGCCGGTAAGTGTTCATCCTTTTCATCGTCGATATCATCATCGTCATCGTCCTCGTCGTCGTCGTCATCAGCATCATCATCTTCTTCATTCTCGTCCTCTTCGTCTGTTGCATCATCACTTACTGGCGAACCTACGCGAAATATTGGTGAAACGAATGAACATGCATTTTTAATTTTTGGTAAAGCCTCTCATTAAATGAGGCGTGAAAACAAGCCAGATATGTAAATTTTTGAGACTTAGAAATTTTAATTGAGACTGAGGAACATCCAAGCGGTTTCCACATAGTAACAATTTAGATCACTTAGAAGCAGGATCAAATACTAAATTTAGCATTGCACAATGCGATCGTCACATTTAGAGTAGCCACGGTGTTTTTTCGTGAGTTGTAGATTTACACTATCAGTTTCGCAAAGATACGATTGATCCCCATTTCCAAGTGCGTCATGGATTTCATCTACGTTGTGGCTTGGTTCTGATTCTTCTCTTTCCTCCGAAGGCTTCAACATCATCCATATTAAGGTAATTTACTATATAGCTAAAAGTATACTAGCAGTTCTCAATTTGTTTCAATTCAACACTGGCATTACAGGTTGTCTAAATCCGATGTTTCCCTGTACCTGAGAATAGCTCTCGTTTTTACATGCGCACTGGATAGACTGCACTCTTTTATGAGAGAAAAATAGACTTTTACAGGCCTGCACACAATTCGTGCATGAATTATTTTCAATCGTGAACTTTGATACGACTATTATATTGATTTCTCTACATTATTTTAATTCTTCTAATTAAAGGGGCGATATTCTGTCTTCTTTGTACTTGTGGGCATTTAAAACTAAAATAGTTTTAAACCAATTGTATCATAAATGAAGTGTCTTCCGTATTTTAATGTTATAGTTTCCTTTTCAACACAACTTACTATCCCTTTTTACATCCATCTTCTTTGCTTTCGCGTTAATTTTCATATCTTCATCAGATTGCTCCTCTTCGAGCTCTTCGTCAAAATTGAGACCAGAATCAATGCGCTCATCGGCATAAGTGAACAACCTTGATTGGGAAAGCAAACCGGTGTGCAGATTATCCGACTCGTCTTCATCTATGTCATCCTCCTCACCAGTGTGCTCAACATTTGTGTCGTTATCGGGTTCTTTCTCTTTGTTACGGCGCTGTGCCTCTAAAGTAGCCGTAGCCGGAGCTCGCGATTTTACCAAATCAAGCACCAATTTAAGAATTAACGGTGTGGGCAGTGCGCCATCTGACGCTAATTTGTCTGTCGAGTAGGCACTCCTACCAAGTGAAACAGATGGTTCTTGGATGAGTCTAGTGTAGATCAAACTGACGAGAGAGCGCATTAAAAGCGATTGATACGCAGCTAAACTAAGAAGCACATCCGTAAGAACAGCCGACCAATGTGGCTCGGTTGAACTCTTAACCAAAGCTGCGTTACTACTGTTTTCCTCAAGGTCAGCTATTCTGCGCTTTAAGCATTCTGTCAAATCAGCTAACAGTCCTGCAAGGCGGTCATCGTCCGGATCTGTAAGCAATAATTACCAAAAAAATTATCCGCAATATACAAATTTAGTGGTTAAAGATAAAACATGGTTTTAGAAACAAACAGAGGACAGACAGTTAATTTTTATGTGCAGTAAGTATTAGAGTTCTTAAACCTAATGCATCTCTTTCACAAAAGTACGCTGACAGAAAAAGAATAAAAACGACATACAGAAACGAAACCAACCTGTCTTCTGATAGGCCAAGTAAACTTCGGGAAAACGGTTAACTCTATCAACAATAAAAAGGTCAAAATGTTGAATGACCACTAAATATCTGTAACAAAACCACCAATAATCATAATGCTACTCCATTTCACGTTATTGGTTTCTCATAAACGACCGACCAGAGGAAAATGTTTGACCTACCAGTCTCCACAGGCTTTGCGGAAACAGGGGAACCTACTGTACCACATATAGAAGTACCGGCAATTTGCCTAGCAGTATGATTGAAATATAACCAAGATTAGGTTAATTCTATCGAATATAATACAACTATATTGGTTGGAAAATGCTCTCTCCGAGTTTCCTAATGTCATTAAGATTTGTTTTAAATTAGCTTACCAGCAAATATGATTTTAAATGCAAAATGGATGGGTGTTGCAATATATACGCTTGAATCTTATAACACTCCAATGGCACTATTTAGGACTGTCGTGAATACAAGAGAATTTCGTTCCATAAGTTCACGAATTAGGATGAACCAAAGTCAGGACAATGATGGAAGCAGTAGTCGAGCTGCCGAAGTGAATAATAAATAACAATTATTTGTATTTAGTTTTAAACTGACTTCTTTTGATAGTTAACAATATCTGGTTATAAACTTATCGATACGGATGTCAAACTTAACAGTAGAGTTAGTGATAATTAGATCTAGGCGATAGAAACTTTCTGATGAAATCCGCAAAAACGTCCAAACTAATGTGAAAGAAAGTAAAAATGAGTGCATGATCCAAGTCAACATACGTGTTCCAAGAACGACGATAGTTATGGATGCACCCACGCCATCTATAGCCAACTGTGACAAGATTTATTTAAATGAACGTTTGTTTCGCGGGCAATAACAATTAAATAAATCAAGGGTGCGATCTTGATATAAACACCTGCCCGATTATGTAGACACATTTTTCAGTACAAATTAAGAATTTTATAATGTAGAATAGGTGATTCATCAAGTAGTCCGGTTTCGTCCATGGGAGCTCATCATTTACTGTCAAGAATTTACCGCGGACAGGGCTCGAACCTGGGCACGTCTGCTTCGAAATCTGGACAATACGTGATGAATCCCCAAAACGAGCGAAACCGGTCTGCAGGATGAATTGCCGTTTCGACATTATACAATACTTAGTTTGTACTGGCAAATGTTTCCACATAATTGAACAGGCAACTGTATCAAGATCCCAACCGTGATTTAAATTAAGATTTATTTGTGTCTATAAATGTACGGCAGCTGCAGGACGCCATATTACGAAACACTCCACTATGAATATCACCATCATTATCATCATTATTATCATCATCATCAAATTCAATTCCACTATCATCATAATCGTAATGCACAGCAACACAAAAACCCTTATTAGCTAATGTTTCACTGCCATACGTATAACACATAAAAACTGCAGTCATTAAAATTTTATTCAATATCACTTACTCAAGTGGCATTGCATCTATTATATAATAACAGACTGGAGGTTCCACTAGAGGAGAGAGCCGCATATCTGTTTCTCCATACGTAATATATGAATTTCTCCTTTTATCCTCGGTAGTCAGTTTACTATTGGGTTTAGATGAAGATTACGGAAAGTGGTAACGGGTCGGTACGCGTGACTGACGGTAAGATTTCTGTCTTTTTAGGTGTTAGATACAATTGGATTGGTTTCGTACTACTCACAGGGGAGGCGCAATTTACAAATATATTTAAGTATTAATCAAAACCGTAATGTTTGAAATGAGAAAACATTATAGTACCAGAGGTTTGAATCCAATCTCTCCTAGAATAATATTAGCGTTCCGTAACATTCGTAGGTTCCTATTTTCTCGATTCGAAATCGCAACATATATCAGATTATAATTTAGCAAAAATACGAACTAAATCTTCCAGTTGCCCAATATTTAGAAATGTCTCCATAATAAATGCAGCACTTTTTTCGTTCGCCACAGCCGATGCAATATTGTATCATCACATTCATGATTATGTGAGATTTAAGAGAACAAAATGCCATGGATTTCCTGGTAGAACTGTCTGTATCGTTAATATTCTATAGATGCAGTAGGCATTCTTATGTCTTAAACATAACAAAGTCACAAGATTCGATGATCTGCTTCCTATTTTAATCAAAGGAAGCAATAGAATTTGTACACCGTTGACTAATCTTCTTCGTACTATATGGAATGAGGAGACAACAAGGAGTAAGCTTAAATCCAGTCGTATCTAGGTTCTTTTTCTCAATTATCTTACGCCCTCGTACTTCTTCTGAATCACATAAAAGAGAAGAACCAACCGGATTTCGGCCAGGAGGTTTTACTTTAAGACAAGTACTTGTACAGCGATATATATCTGCCAGTTCCAAAATAGACGTCTTTCTAATCTTCAAGGACAAAATTGCCTCAATGGATCGCTATGTTCCATTCGATATCACATCGAAAGTTTTATGGCCACTACATTTGTAAATAGTACACATGTTGTCTAAACAAACATTTCGTGTCATGTTTGTAACTATAATTAATCATTGCAAAACTTTACTACTAGCAGTGGTGACCGTTATGGATGTCCATTTACCCCATTTTTCATTATTATTGTAATAGATCCCATTATGAACTATAACTTTCCATCCGAATAGGATGCATTCGTTAAAGTTCTCCCCGGCAGTAGATTGGTCAATCTTGATTGTGCAGACGATATTAATATTATTAGCGAACCGCGATGCCGATCAGCTTTGAATGGATTAGCAGTCGTTACTTTGTCTTTCTGAATGATGTTCGCACATTATAAATATTAAATACTCCAAAAGGATGAGTCAACAGTCATTTTAACATTGCGTCTGCACATTAAAGATCGATACGTAGTTGACAAGTTTTGGTGGTTGCATAAATAACTCAGGAAATACAAGTGACGCGTAGAATATGAGAATCGTAAAAGCCAAGTTAGCTTTCGTGAGCATTCGCAATTTAGGGAGAAACGCGAGTATCTAACTCTATTCTCAAGAAACGAAATATGTTGCGCGACAAGAAATAGATTAATTACCTGGCCTATTTTGTGCCCAACAAGGTATTTAAATCCAAATTCTTCATGCTTACTCTGGAAATTTCGGCTTCCTGTTTCGGAATGTGCACAAAAGTATTCGATTGGCGTTGTTTAAAAAGCATAGCACCGACGACAAATAAGCAACCCTGCCATCCGAGGACGAATTTTTAGAACACATTAGTGTAGCCGAATTTAGCATCAAATTTTCAAAAGGATGAGTCAACAGTCATTTTAACATTGCGTCTGCACATTAAAGATCGATACGTAGTTGACAAGTTTTGGTGGTTGCATAAATAACTCAGGAAATACAAGTGACGCGTAGATAATGAGAATCGTAAAAGCCAAGTTAGCTTTCGTGAGCATTCGCAATTTAGGGAGAAACGCGAGTATCTAACTCTATTCTCAAGAAACGAAATATGTTGCGCGACAAGAAATAGATTAATTACCTGGCCTATTTTGTGCCCAACAAGGTATTTAAATCCAAATTCTTCATTCTTACTCTGGAAATTTCGGCTTCCTGTTTCGGAATGTGCACAAAAGTATTCGATTGGCGTTGTTTAAAAAGCATATCACCAACGACAAATAAGCAACCCTGCCATCCGAGTACGAATTTTTAGAACACATTAGTGTAGCCGAATTTAGCATCAAATTTTCCCACATTCGTCACCTAAAAATATAGCAGGTATAGAGCTTAATATCGGCTCCTACTGATGAGTAGCCAGTAAGCACGAAACGAATTTGCCCATGAGATTATACCTTCTACTCATGTTGCCTTTGATTTATACTTCTGGCCCTATTTGAACTGATTGTTTACTAGGTGCGCAACACATAATACACAATTACAAACGATTTAAGGATTTGATCGAGTATAGATGGTTCCAGACGCGAGTCCTTATAGGCCTGCATACACCAGATATTTTATGCAGTAAAATAAAATGCAAGACAATTTGGACATAATGGTATTTATGCCTTTCCCGCCAGATCGCTTCATGACATATTCTCAATTCGCATTCAACTTGTTAACTAAATACAATAAATTTAAAGGATTAAGTAAATCATGTTTGGGGAATTGAGATAAGCACCAATCCTATTGTATTTATAAGTCACACAACATAGCAAACCCATCGAGTCTCAAGTACTTACGCATTTCCAAATGCTAGGATCATCATCAGTGCACGGCAGAAAACTAATGAGAATCAAATCACAGTGCATATCAGAGGTACCGTTCTCACTACTAGCATTTCCTAGTACTAATTGCGGAGGCTTCACTTTGAATGAAAACGTCGGCTGCACAAATATTAAGCAGTCCTGTAAATAACATGATTGCTGCATTCGCCAAAAGTATATCACCAAGTTATCATTAATTGAAATGAATACTGTTAAATTAAACTCAAACTGTTCGCAGGTATATCACGTAAGATTCCCAACCAAGAACTGTGACGAGCTCGTGAATCCTATCCTTGTAGAGAAACCAGCCCTATTCAGCTCAAATGAAATTAGGCTGTCTTAATTTTATAGGAACGTCAAAATTTGGCGCTGGCTGAGCAAATAATGATATATTAAGAAAACTTACTTTACCCTACTTTAAGCAGAACCAAGTCACTGCAATTGATAGATCTTTCCTTTGCTTTAGCTGCGAGGATCCACTATTGACGGCTAAAAGATTCACGTCCAATGACTTCAGTTCTGCGTATTCACAACTGATAATTAAAATACGCCATGTTTAACAGACAACAGTCATTCAATGTTAAAGTGTTGAAAGTCATTATTTCTCAATATTAAGGTCTCACTAAAGTATGTATATGTTTCCCTGATCAATCTATCTTGAAGGCGAGATGAAATGCCCTCGTACCAAATATCATTTATATTCTATTCAAACCTGGATATTGGCATATTGTACTTTATATAACTTCAAAATGCCGATTTTGATTGCATTTGAAATGACAGAAACATATTTCAAACTTGCATAATTACCTGATTTTATTATGTTTTAGAATTGATGACTTCAACGCGAAATGCGTACTAAATTTTTGTTAACTTCTCTGTTTTATGTCTTTTTCAAGTTTCCTTAAGTATATGTTTAGCACCAGTATATCTAATCATATCTAAATTTATTAACGTATATCTACGCCTCTTATCCTTTATAATTGATTTGTTTCAATGTTCGCCAAACATCTATAACTTATCCATGGCAAAAAGTCTTCAGCTTTGACCAGTTAATGAAAATAAATTGAATTTATTAATATTGATTTAAGTTGATTCCTCATAACCCAACCACCATAAAACGCTCAATTAATGCGGTCCATAGTTAAACGATGAACTGCATTTCACTAAAAAATGATCTGAAAATTTAAAAACTATTAACAACCTGAAACGTTCTAAAATTACTTTCCACGATAGACTATAATCGTTTTCCGTTAAAAAAATTGATTTTATTGCAAGTACACAACATTTGAATTTGGTAGCGTTTATAACTCGAGGCACTGCATTTTGTGGTATGTACTTTGTTCACATGATACAAAATGGCTATGAGTAAATTAATCGCATTAAGCCAGCACAATTTATTCCAACCATGTAGATTCTGTCTTAATAGTCTGAGTGTTACCTAGGTAAATATCTCCATCTGAACTAGACTCTAATCTTAAAAAATCACATAATTTTTGTTCAAATTATTATTTGTCATTTTTTTGATTTTTTCATGGTTATTTAACAGTGAATCATCAGTTACTAACGAAAGTTAGTATTGCTGTATGTAATGATGATGACGTCGATCTACTAAGCTCACCGCATGGACATTTTCGTTTTATATTCTTGTCTGTAGAAAATTTAAGTCGCCCATAACAAAAACGAGAATGATTCCCATTGATTGAAACGTCGGCCAAGCATCTTATAACTAGGCTGCATCATAGTAAGCATTTTCAGTAAATTAATAAATCTATACAGTGAAAATTCTCCCGAAGGCCATTCTTCAAATTCGAAAACGTGATTTATACAATACAAACTAATCTCAGATAACATGACATACAAATTTGATTTATGGATTATCATAACATAAACTGTTTCAAAATAATATGTACTCTACGAAAATATCTTGTTTTTAACAAATGGCTACGCAGTATGAGATCCACAGAATTAACCCGGTCGTAAATACAAAGCAATTTTAAATTATTATGGGGCAAATGAAGGATAACAATGAATTAACGCCGCTAGAGTTGCAATAAGCAATGAAGAACAACTTATTTTAATTTTACGATTATATATAACGTATTACCTAGTCATTCTGATAAGGGAGCTTCTGAAGCGCAATGTTATTCAGTTCAAAATCGCGTCAATCGACAATATAAAGCAAAAGATAAAATAACTCCTCAAAATTGTGACGAGAAGGATATCGTGTCAGAGATTTGCGTCAATGCTCAGCATTCTGATTTTTTCATGTCCAGTGGAATAGACTTAGAAGGAAGTGCACAGACGTATTATCTCAATCTGGACGGAGGAATCTTGTCAAAACAAGTAGAAGAATGCCATTGTGTTGCGCTTTCATAAAAATGTGTTAATAACACCTAATCTAAATTACATGATATCAGATTGCTTATTGATGCCTCAAAGATAATATATTGCACTATCCTCAGAAGAAATCATGAATACCGAGAGAAGCGAACATGGTCAACCCAGGCAGGGCTTCTGGCGGGGATGGAATGCATAGACAAAATTCATGAACTCCGGCACATTGTTGATCTGCGCCACTAGTAACAGTGGTCAAACACTGCATCTGTTCTAGAATATTCGGAAGCTTCAGATTCTGTCTTGTGAGAAAGTTTATGACAAGCTAGGCTTAATAATGGTTCCATGGTAACAAATCTGTTTTTTCGAAGTCTGTTATAATTACTCAACGGTCTATATCCGCAAAAGATTCTATAAAACTTTTTTTAATTGGCTACGATGATCGTCAAAACGTTGCCATTGCTCGTAGCATGTTTAATTATGTTATCGACACAGTCCTTGATGATGTCGCCGCAACACTCATAAAATTTCCTAAAGGCTATAGTGGAAAGTTTGGTGATTTTGAATATACTGATAAAGCTGTTCTGACGACACAAAAAGACGGGCTTCAAAGAGACATTGATTATACTTGAGAAGTTTACAATCACTACGGCCTGATGATAAACGCAAAAACGATATTTAAGGCCAATTTTGATTGGGAACCTAAAATAGTGCCAAATCGCGCTCTACTATCAGTTGTCAAGGATTTTATTTACCAAAGGCTTCTGATGACACAATGCGGATCGGTTTCTTTCGAGATTTCCAAACGAATTAACTTTTTAGCTGCTACGTTTGCCAAACTGTATAACCCACTTTGTAATCGCAAGTCAAGTTCACAAAACCTCACACCGAAAGTATTCAAGTCAAGCATAATGTCGATCGTCATTTATGCTTATGAATTAGCACACTATAGTTACCAGAGTCTAGACAACATTTCAATTGGGATAGTCGCTTAGGTAGATTTAGGCTATTGCTTGCTCAACTTCAAGAACCATTCGCGAAGGCAAAATTTATGACCCATTCTTTGGCCTCCCATCATCAACAAACCCTGCCAAGGAACGTCGATCGAGTCAGTTGGGACATATTTTAAGAAAATTAATTTCACACCCTGCTCGGCAGGCCACAGAAACAACTCCAGTGGATAGCTGGAACAGCAGGAGGGGTGGGCCAGTCATTTCTGAGCCAGATATGAGTATTCACGATATTGGATACTTATTCATAGTGCGCCATACCAAATGACTGTGCGACAAGCTTTTATGTATACATAGTTGCATGGATACCACATACAAATTAATAATTAAGCAATAATTGATTGCGCGGCTGGTAGAAACAATTCTCTAATTCAAATTTGCGAGTTTGAAATAAACACCAACCCCATTGTATCGTTTTGTTATGTTATTCGGCGACTGGTTAAATACAATGGAATTGTTGTTTAATTCAGGCTCGCAAACTTGATTTAAAGAATTGTTACCACCATCCGCGCAATCAATGATTGTTTAATTGTATTACCTATACACATATGGTGATATCTGCATAAAAGTTAATGCACAGAAATTTTGCGGCCGTCATTTCCAGTCAAGTACAATGAATGCGAGACTATTAAATGCGAGGGCCACATATCTAATTTTGCTTTCCATTTATATTCATTGCTGTTTGATCCTCTCCAGTGAGTTTGCCGTCGTGCTCAGATGATGATCATGGAAGGTCAAAACGCGTCAGTGCGCGCGACTGACGGTGGTTGTGTTGTTGTTCGACGACTGGTTATACACAATGGGATTGGTGCTAACCAATAAGTAGTTTGCCTCGAGCACAGGTAAAATCTAAGAAAATGAGCAAACCATAACTCTTATTTCCAAGCGTGCAGTAGTGGCGAAATTGGCAAGGTTAGTTTAGACACGCACTGTGTTATTATGCTAAGCACAAATTAATTAATTAAAAAATACCATATTTCAAATTACTATGGCATTTTAAAGGTATCAACTAGAACGGAAAAGGGCATATTTTAAAAACTTAATGGATTACAGATGAGATTAAGACGATAATGCTAAATTAACGATATATTGAAGAAATCCTACCTGCCGCTACGAAAATTTATTCTAGGCTCATGAAACAGACTGAAGAAGTAGAGCAGTTTTACATAGAGCTAATCGGTGCAACACGACTTATTTGAAATAAAACAATTCCGATCACGATCGGATATTCGTCGGTAAAAAGCAGAACTGTAGGCTATGGTAATGACAAATAGCTGATTTTCATTTTTAAATAAAACTCAAGAAATTAACTATGCGAGCTAAGCTTGAAATAAACCAATTGCATTATTAAAATCTTTGTGTCCGGCTCACCTGCAAGGTTTGTATCCGACATGGCAAACAAGCAGACAATGCTATGCACAGAGGCAATCAACATAGCTAACTCATCTTTACTGGACGTGGCTATTGATAGATCTTCGCGGGCGTTTGGTAAATAATTGTCCACAATGTCCATAACATTCTTCCTATTAAAGATCAAATCGCGCCACCTTTTTAAGCACTTTTTCGCATTTCCAAATTCATTTGAGCATAAATTATGAACCGATTCATTGGAACCACACATTATGCTAGTCACAAGTTTTGTCAGTAACTTTGCCAAATACTTGGCAGATTTACGTTCAACAAGAATGCTATCATCACTGCCTTTATGAGCAGACTTAGCTATGCGTTGGGCCTTTTCAGTTGATGTTGCGGACGCGCCTTTGGAATTGACAAAGCTGTGCAAAACATGAAACACGGCTGACCACGCAGATTGACGAGACTTTGGCGTAAATGGCTCAATGGAAGACGCATCAAACGCAGGCATGTCTATGTTCTTAGAATTCAACAGTACTCCAAGACCACAAGAGCTCAAAAAATAAAGCAAATCGCTAACGAGATCCATCTAAAAAGTAAATAAATATATTTATTATATGTTATAAATATTTTAGAAAGTCTTATAAGTATGCGCGTGAAGCATCTAATAGAGCATTCTCATAATAAAAAACAGAACAGGAGAAAATTCCTGTCTACGGACTTACATATACCCAAAGCATAAACAAAAAGCTTTTGTAAAACACCGTCAGAAATAAGCGTACAGACCACTTATACCAGAAATTTAAAAGACAAACAAGTGTGAAGCTTGTTAGCATATCTTTGAAAATAACCGTTCATCTGAACACAACAAAAGCACAAAAAGATGGGCTAGATGCAGGGGTGCGGCAATAATGCCAACCCAAGCGAGCATTCCAGCCGGGACCATTACAACCTAACTTGGCTACAGTACTATGTAGGTAGATTCATCAGTTACTTACTTCCCAAGTAGATATCAGCCTTGCATTTAATGATATTGTTGTTTTAACAACCTGGACAATTGATCAGGTGCAATAGCCAGATTAAATGAAATTCAACAACGCAGAGCATTATTATTATTATAAGCAACAAGTAAACCGGCCACACATTCGGTTAAACGGGGTATAATTTGGCACAGAGCGCCTTCCGGTGGCACTATTAAACGAGATCAAAATTGCAGTTTTATACGCAGAGGAAGCGCAGTCGCTAGTGCACAAAAAATATATCACTTCTTATCATGAATTATTGTACCCTTTTCAAAGCTAATTAAAACAGGTAAAACGTGTCCGAACACTAGTGTTGTAGCTCAAATTTCTGACGATTTTATGCTGCATATTCTGAGGAGTGAACAAAATTTAAAATACAGTTTTCATTACTCTGCCACTAAAAAAAGACACCGATTGTTAATTTGGAATATTTTTTACAGTATTACTCTAATTTTATGTATTCCGCGAGTCTGAATTTACCCCTTTGAGAAATATTTCTCAGAACTGTAAAGCTATCAATAGTGCCAACCGCAAGTCATTATTATTATTATAAGCAACAAGTAAACCGGCCACACATTCGGTTAAACGGGGTATAATTTGGCACAGAGCGCCTTCCGGTGGCACTATTAAACGAGATCAAAATTGCAGTTTTATACGCAGAGGAAGCGCAGTCGCTAGTGCACAAAAAATATATCACTTCTTATCATGAATTATTGTACCCTTTTCAAAGCTAATTAAAACAGGTAAAACGTGTCCGAACACTAGTGTTGTAGCTCAAATTTCTGACGATTTTATGCTGCATATTCTGAGGAGTGAACAAAATTTAAAATACAGTTTTCATTACTCTGCCACTAAAAAAAGACACCGATTGTTAATTTGGAATATTTTTTACAGTATTACTCTAATTTTATGTATTCCGCGAGTCTGAATTTACCCCTTTGAGAAATATTTCTCAGAACTGTAAAGCTATCAATAGTGCCAACCGCAAGTCAAATTTCCTAAACATTAATACTATCGAGAATATATTCCAGATAAGTTCTAATCACACTTAGATGTTAAAATATTAGTCTAAACTGCATTATTAAATGAACTGAAAGAACAATTTACAATACATAAAAACCGTTCAAAATATAGAACAGATTCATATCATATTAAACTGTAAGACAAAAATTCATGAAGTGTCTCCACATCCACATAATTCAATAAATTTAAACTAGAAAACCCCGCTAAAGAAGAGCATAGAAGTTCATTACGTATTATTTATTAAGTGAAAACAAAACTAAAAAGCTTTCAATAGAAAATTAATAAAGGTACATTAAAAAAAAATCAAGTTTGTGGAGTAGTAATATTCATCAACAATCATTTAGTTTATATTATTATACTAAAATTTGTTGCGCGGGCGGTGATAACAATTATTTTAATTAAAGTTGTGATCATGATGTAAACACCTGACACATTATCTACATACATTTATTAGTATAAACTAAGCATTGCATAGTGTAGAAAAGGCAATTCATCCAGTAGATCGGTTTCGTCCTTATTGGGAACTCATCACATACTCCAGAAATTACTGCGTCCGGAGTTCGAAACTGAGCACTTCTTATTCGGAATCTGTTGCACAAATCACTGAGCCACACGTTCAAACGTGCAACAGCCGGTTAAATAAAATTATGATTGACGTTAATATCTAGTCCACAAACGTGATTTAAAGAAATGTAACCACAACCGTTGCAATCAATTATTTCATTAGTTATCAAACCTATTAACGTAGATTTCCGGAAATTATCCGCCAAGAAACTTACTTTGTGCCGAGCGCACAATTCATTTGCGATAAGTCTTAAATGCGCTACAGCATGAGAACGAATGCCTTCAACACCAATATGAGTATCATACTTTTGCAATTGCTGATGGCTTCCGCTACCGTTCTCCTTAAGAGTCGATGCAAGAGATCCATGCACAAATACCGAGCGAAATTCATCAGCGCACTTTTGCAAAGCGATGATTGAAAGCGAGGGGGAGGCTAGTAGAAAAAGTTCCTGAAATGAGAGAAATTAAATCCTTCGATAAATATACAATTATTTTGGAATACGAGCTTTAATGAAATTAATTATACAACTTCCATATGTGATAAAAAGAAATTTCACAATACAACAAAACAATTTCTTTTTAAATTTCTATTCAGATATCTTGTAATAATGGTGTTCACTTCACCTTTATTGATTGGGTCGTTTATGCGGATTCCTCCAGAATTTATTATAAATTTGTCGTTCAGCCGAAATTTAATTCCCCTAACGCCACAGTGCAATTGTTCAATTGGGCAGACATTACTATTACCATTTACTATAAACAAGGTTGTGAGCTTGATATAAACACCTGACCTATTAAGCACATACATTTGTCAGTATAAACTAAGAATTGTACAGTGTAGAAATGTCAATTCATCCAGTAGACCGTTATCGTCCCTATGGGAAACTCATCCCGTACTGGCCAGAATTTGCCGCGGACAGTGGTCGAACCTGGGCACGTCTGCTGTAACCACTGAGCCACCCTATCACACACTACACACAATTTTTAATCATATACTAACTAATGGAAGTCGGTTAGTTTTTTCTTTAAGGTGGAACTCATATTGCATCCGTTTAGTCTCAAAGTTCCAACTAACCATTCCAATCTTTCATTACTCAACAGACACCAAATTAGATGGGGAAGTGGTATTGAAATGAACATTTATATAATTAAGCCGAATTTTTCAATTCGTCAAAAGTCATTTTTCGCAACACAAATGCTCCTCATTTTTATCAATTATTATTATTTATTAATTATCCCTAACGCTGTGGTTAATTTTCATACGTGCTGATAATATTCTTAGCTTTAGAAACAATTACAAGAAGTCATTTTTATAAACAATTATTTATTAAGGAGTGTTCTTGGTTAATGTGCATGTATTCCGCGTCCTGAGTTTGCATCATCTTAATTCGTGTGAGTAATTTCTCTTTTATACATGTCAGCCCTAAATAGGGCCTATATAAATATATCGATAAGCAAACCATTTTAAACGTGTAATGTAAGGAAACGACTAGTCATTTGCGTGCATCACTTCCAGTTTAGAATCGTACAAAGAACGAGCTGTTTCTGCCTGCAGAAATCAAGCTGCAGCTTCATATGTGGCTAACTCTTGTCTGTTATTGCATTTAGTACTTATCCTAAAGGCCACATTTGGAGTACAAGCTTCAATGATATGTTGCAAATTTATAGACGTGTATTCACCAATAGATTTTAAACGAGTTTTTAAGTTTTAATGCTATTTTATTTTGGAAACTAACCTTCTTGTCAGGTCAGCCTAGGTAAGTTGATCGACAACTACCGCGTTTCTCTTTAATTGTCGATAATGGTAAATGTGTCACCTAAAATAAAACTCGTAGCTTAGCTGAATTTAATAAGTCTGCTAATTCTGCTTCAGCATTCTTCAGTGCTATGCGAGAAGCAGCGTTTCCTTTAAATTGAATGTGTAAGTAAATCATCTTCATTTTTGCTTAGAAATCATGCTTATGTAAGTTTCCTCCTTCAATAACTGACGTAAAATATTGTCTTGGCTAGCCATTATGAATCAGACCGGTTTTTGCTTAAATATATCTGTTGCCTTTTTAATCTGAACATACCAATCTGTCAATTCTTGAAAAACATCAGTGAAATGTTGACAATGTTTAATGAAACCGCAGAAACTGCTATAATGCAAATGCTGTGAAAACCACTTTGGGATTTGGTGAATTGGTATATTTAGTTTATCATTAGAATCCTTATTTTGTAATACATAAAACAAAGGCAAACAATCGTCTTTCTGATGCTCTGACGAGAAGCTCATGTTTTTTTACGCGCTTTAATGAATCTTTGAAGGAATTTTCGGAATTGAGACCTGTTTTAAAAATTAAGGAAAACATGAACAGCATTGTTGTAGTATCCAATTTGGGTGCCGAGATCGCTACAAAGGCCCTATTTTGGGCCAATGTGAATACATGCGAAACTCCATAAATTAAATTTAAGCAGACAATAGAATGATAGAAGCAACAGCCGAGACGAAGAAATTAATAAATAATTATTTGTATTTTGGATTACTAAAGAGACGCGCGTCATGCGAGGAAACAAAAAAATGATTAAAAATAAAACGTAATGGTTAGGCAAAATGGCTTCTTGTGGCGGTTTGCAAACTTTAGCTAAAAATTTACTAACATATATGACACATTTAAGTGCAGAATGAGGGTTAGTTTAGTCTACATTAGATTAAACAATCCGCATAACCGACACAACTTTATGGGAGACCAGAATAATTATGTTTAAGCCTATGTGGCAGTAGACTAACTTATACCAGTGTCTACATCAGAATCGATCAGTTATTTCCGCCCTACATCATAATTTATGCCTCTGTGCGAATGCAAGATTCACCGTTAGAAACCCTAATTGTATACAGAGTCGTCCAGGAAATCGTGGATAGTACAGTGGCAGTCCAGCTAAAATTGCCAGTCAACCTGCAGTATACAAAATTTAAACGGTGAATGATAGATAACTTCCAAGCCAAGCCTCAGAATGGTTTTTCATAGCACACGCAGTGTGTCCGGTACGTATTTTGGTAGTCAATGGATTAGAAGTAGTCTGAATATGTAAGACAACTAGTTGAGACCAGTACATTGCCTTTAGGCAGCAGTTAGTGTTGATCTCCGAGAACGGTCAGTTCAATGGAGCAACAAGATTCATTACATGACGAACACGGATATCAATGGTGCTGTCCAGAAAAAATCCTTTGGGTGCTCCGAATAATTGATCAGAGGAAGATCAGAAGAGCATGTTACACTCAGAATCATATGGACACCGAAGAAAACTAAGTCTTAGAAATGTTGCCACATGTAGTGATTATTATTGAATTTAAAAGTTTATAATTATTCAACGGACATCCTGCGATTAAGCAATTGGTTCTTGGAGTTGATATCTCGATATTATCAATGACTTTTCCGTTAAACATATAACCTACGAACGCGTCGATGGTGGTGTTTTGTCCACCTATGTTGGATGGTCCACGTCCTTGGATGTCTTCCGTATTTATTATTAGCGTATCGTCTAGACGAGCCTTAATTATGCCTAATTCTGCAGTTAAATTATTCATTTGAGAAGTCAATGCCTGAATCAACGTTTCCAACCCATCAGAAGCCATTTTAAATGTACAACAAATGCTTTATTTTTACTTAATTATATATAGAATTTTGCTCGCACAACGAGCATCGATTTAATAAAACAAATTTACACATTAATTAATTTATGTTCACTTCAGCTCGAAGTCTGCTTTTCTCATTGGGCTGACTGCTTCATTCTTATACGGACGCTTCTGCGAGGAGTTTCTGTTGAAATACTGTCTGCCCTAGATAAGACCCTTTGTTCATTATTTGTCTTAAAGGTGGCCATTGCCACAGGTGGCTATGTATGTACCAAATCTCCCTGGCCAAGGGTCGAACGCTTTAAACTATGGCGAGAATTGAACCAAGGGTCCGACCTTCCAAAATTATATGGTGCTCCTCCAAAGAAACTAGCAGCAGCGACTCAGACCACGCAAAAAATAATAGAGGTCCGCTTTCTTGAGCTCTCCTCAGCTTTTATTCGAGCTCCGGTCATTTACGTTACGACAAAGAGTGGTTCGATTCAACTGGCGGCTGATTCCAGCAATTAAACTCTGTGAACAAAACTAACGCGTATACCATTTCAGCTCTGCACGTTCTGTTCCTACAGCCATCGTACCTAACCTAGAGCATGATGTTTAGCAAATTGACGTTTGTTCCGAATATCGGTGGAAAGTAACGTTATAGGCACCCAAAATTAATTTTCAATTAACACGGGTAGAATTTGCTCTGAAGAACGCACCGAAATTGTTTCAAAGAACGGACTCTTTAGTGTCCGACTTACTCTATACTATAACGTACGTTGTCTATGCCATTTTATGGGCAACTATCGTACAACATTTTCGCACACGGCTGCAGAAGATTTTGCCCAAAGCCATAGAATAGCGTTTTCATTTTAATCATTCAAAAAGGCATAAGTTAGCAAGTACGATTACTAGGATCACTCAGTGTCAACAGATGTACAGCCCATTAAGTATTATTCGGTGTCAACCGCTAATAAATAAATGCCCAGGTTTAATGGTATGAGAATTTTTATAATCCATACCTCACGGGGATGGCGGTTACTCAAAATCCTTGTTCAATTGAACCAGTACAAAGCTATCGTTTCGTTGGACGAAGCCAAAGAAACATTTAAGCAGACAGTGATAAACATTATTTTGACTTTAACGACGGAAAGCGTCAATTGTGACAAACGCATCAAAAATTATCATGGGAGCAGTATAACAAATGTTCAAACGTCTGGTGCAATATATATCACACTCTCTCTAAGGCGGACTAAAACTACATCATCTACGATAAGTATATATTGGCTTACACAGGGCATTACCAAAGTTTAGACATTTCGTCATCTATAGACGTCTTTGACTATCAAAATGCATTGTTGTATTGGCGGTCACTATGTATTGAAAAGAAACGAGCACACCAAGCTGTTGAAAACCTCGCGGAATACGATATAACGATTCAAAATATAGCCGGTATCGAGAATGCTGCAGCCGATGCACAAAACAGAATTTCTGCTGATCGTATATCGCTACTTTTCAAGGTCTCCATAAAGGGCTATAATCCCACCGGCCAAGAAATAGTCAGCCAAATAAAAATGGCACAAACGTCAGCACCATATAAAGCGTATATTCTAAAACTGGAGCCAATGACAAGAAAAATAAAAACAGAACAACGGTTTGTAACGCAGTATATACAACCACATTTTATGACTTTTCAGCATGAAACGCTGGAGCATCCAGGAACTGGGCAACTCATCGAAGCGCTGCAGTCGCGATTCCTTTGGCGCGACAGGTCCGAAGATATGTGTAGATATTAAACGAACATTTGTTGCGCGGGCGGTGATAACAATTATTATAATCAAGGTTGCGGTCTTGATATAAGCACCTAACTACTTAATTACTTACATATGTCAGTATAAACTAAGAATTATAAAGTGTAGAAAAGGAAATTCATCTAGTAGACCGGTTTCATCCTTATTGGTAACTCATCATGTACTGGCCAGAATTTTGCCGCGGACAGGGCTGGAACCTGGGCACGTCTGCTTCGAAATCTAGTGCTCTAACCACTGGGCCACCCTGCCGCACATTATACACAACTATCAGTCATATACTAAATAATGTAACTCGGTTAGATTTTTTTAGGTGCAGATCATATACTTTCCGTTCATTGTCTTTGGTTTATCCTTCTGATCACAACTGAACTAATTTGTTACTAGGTTCGCAACACCTTATACATACTTGCATATATATATTAGCTCTCCGCAACAAGCAGCATTTAAGTGTTGATGTGAGTTTTTGTACAAAGGCCTCATTAATGAAACCACCATCTGTTAAGATCCTAATTTCATTTATTACCTTGTGCTCAATTTTGTCAATCTCATCTGATTCAACCTCCAGGCGTGTGAATGTTGCATTGTCCTTCAACACGTTATCCATCTTTTGTATATAGTCGGACGTGTCCATTATAACAATGCTCTTGCTTTATCAGCGCGTAGTATTTTGATGCCTGCATTTCTGCTGTTATCTTTAAGCGCATTTAAATGCATGCCGGTCTGCGCATTTCAACGATCTCAAATGTGAAACCTGTTCAAGTTAATTAGACTTGAACCATTTTTTATGATTTATACTTGTATGTTCTAAGTCGGCTGTTGGTTCAAATAACAATTCAATGGCTGCCTCAAAATCAACATTCAGGAATAACATAACCTCGGACCATCGACAGTGTCGCCATTGGTAGCTGCTCGATGGATACTTTTTTAATTTCTAGTCAAATGTTTAACAATATCGGTCGGTATTAAATCAGACTTAATTTCTGGCAAAAACTTCAGAAATCACATTCTTGCAACAAGAAAACTTGTCCAACTCATGGGCTACACACATGATTCTTGCAACAACATTGCCTCATTATCTTTTAACTGTTCAATTCTGTAAAACACTAACCGTGTAGGATTTATGCAATTGATCCGTAGTTTAAACTTGCGCAAATTGTGCACAAAATCTATTGGAAACCGTAAAAGATTAAAACATTAGGAACAAAGCTCTTCCCGCAATAAAGTTCTTTGTGTTCAGAAATCTGATGTAAATGGTCAACTAAGTTTTTTTAAAGATTCTCATTGAATGCAATCCCTAATCAATATCATCGCACCCTTTCCATGTGCAAAGGCAAAAATTAAATTTTATCAGAAATAAAAACCGTTTCTTCTTTATTTTGCAAATATACGAATGAATAAGTAACTAATAAAATGAGGTAATAGCAAAATATGACTAACTTGGAACAGTTTCGCTCGCTGTAAAAAGCACGTGAAGTCAAAAAACGGTGAGATTTCTATTAAGATGTTGAGAAGAATCAAAGGAGCGATGCTTTTAGTAGCTAGTGTATCCATAGCTCCAACTGTATCGTCAATTTCCATCCGATTTTCAGTCCCACCAGTTGATGAAAAAGACTTCACTAGTTTCTTCCGCAAGCCAGCATCTTTACGGATTGTGTTTATGAGCAATACGACAGCCTCTATTGCGGACGAGTGCAGAGCCAATTTTGGATCGGCTAACTGTGAACGCACCACTTCAACTAGTTCCGGAGTGAAACATGCTCTGGCCAATTTGTCCGCAGAACAACCGGTATGACTATCAGCGTTATTATGTTCCGTAAAGCCAAGCTTTTTATCTTCAACTGATGATCCAAAACCTGTTGGACCGCCATAGTTGAGGACCACAAATACAGTCAGACGGAATAGTTTTAGCTTTACTTGTAACTGAACATCAGGGCATGTTAGTGAATCTAAATCAGCATACAAAAACAAGTTATTATGATAATTTTGCAAAGAAATAACTAAAAACAATACGACAAGAATTAATTGAAGCATACATTAAATATAGTTCTCCCAATACAGTTAATTAAAGGCATATACATGTGGATATTGCATATTTTTAGAACAATAATGGACATAAAAATAACTATACCACAGTAATTGTAATAAAATATTACACTAAATGAAAAGCTTTGATTATCATTTGTTTTCCTACAAAATATTTCTAATGATGAAGACAGGTATCATGGATCTTTAGAAGGCAAGATTGAAGAATAGGCAAATGAGGAACTTTTTATGTGCATAGTGCTACGGTAACGCTCCAGAATATGCAACGTAATAGCAGATTTCATGATAACAATCAGGACTCCTTACACCCACAGATAAATAAGTTTACTCAGCCCATTTTCTCGTTTTTCGCTCGATAAATTGCATTAACACAAGAAAACTAGTCAGCAGACAGAAAATAAAGCCATAACAGTGATTCCGAATTAACATCAAAATTTGTTTTTTGACAACAATAAGGAAAGGGGATCAAATCGACATAACTCATTGTCAAGAAACAAGCTTAACATCTATATAATTACATGAACATTGGTTGCGCGGGTGGTGATAACAATTATTATAATCAAGGTTGCAGTCTTGATCATCATGTCCAGCCACACAAAAGTCAAGTAACTAATGTTTCACTGCCATATAATCATAAGTAGTCAAAAAAAGTATATAAGTGTATTTAGACAAATTATTAGTCAGATTTACGAGAGAGAGGAGGGGTAGAGAGAGAAGGAATACCTTGCTACTATGAGTAAATTTATCAGGATAACTCACAGAAATGATGCAAACTAAATCACTCCACAACACCATTATGGCCAAGTTAGCATTCGGGCAAGGCGACATCAGCAACACAGCTTCCTTGCGGATTTCACCGTATCACGTCATAAACAAACCGAACCTCGCAGCTAACTTTGCCCTACTAAGAAAAGAAAGTTACGAAGATGATTCTACTATACATCTGCAACAAGATCGCCACTGAGCTCGATTCGCTGCCATATCGCTAAGGGTTTCTAACCAAGAACTGTGATGTGCACGAGGACCCCATCCCGGCAGACGAGTGGATCCTATACTACCCAATTTGGATGTAAGTGACTTTAATTGTTTCTGCCATGTCAAAATCTGCCCACCTTGTTTCTTACGCCAATTTGGTGCTGGATGAGAGAACAGAGCTCTATTGGGCAATCGGAATGAGGGCATACGCAAAACGTGACCGAGCCAACGAAGTTGATGGAGCCTTATTTGCTTTTCTAAAGACGAGCACTTATTGTCAGATCCAAAAATACGTCTACGGATGTTAACGTTAGTTATTCGTTGTTGGTACCCAACATGTGCTATACTTCTCAAACAACGATGATCGAATGCCTGTAAGCGTCTCAGATCATCAACTCTAAGAGGCCAAGTTTCACTAGCGTATAGTAAGACTGCGCGTACAGATGCATTGTAAACACGACCTTTAAGGAAAAGTGAAATATTGGCGTTTCTCCATAAATGACGAAGGTTCGAGAAAGCTACTCAAGCTTTCACGATCCGTATTCTCGCCTCGTCGGACATATTCCCTACGTTATTGATAGAGCTCCCAAGATATGTAAACCTGTCGACTATGTCAAGATCATCATTCTGCAGTCGCAACGTTGGAGTGAGTGGTGGGTGATCCTGTAACCAGTCTTGATACCCTTATTCATTAATTGCCATATAATGCGTATAAACTAAGAATTGTAGTGTAGAAAAGGCAATTCATCCAGTAGACCGGTTTCGTCCTTATTGGAAACTCATCATGTACTGGCCAGAATTTACGTTTAACATCTTTCCGATGTAGAACAAGCACACCTAGTCCCAATAGCACAGCTTGAACCGCATGTAACGTTAAACTTGACACCTAGATTATGTTACAAAATCGGAACGATACAATTCATGTGATTGCAGTCATTCAGTGTCAGATAGAGTTAACATTGTTTCAACCTCGATTTAAATATAAACGGCCGTTAAATGTCTGTAGGCGTCTCAGATCCGACACTCGAGTTACATACAAGCCATAAAAAATGCATCATTCCTGTCTACAAGCAAACATCATTCTTTTGGGTCTATTACACACACACACACACACACACTATATATATATATATATATATATATATATATATATAAATTACCGTGTCTACAGTTTCGTAAAGCTTGACCCGATGTGTGTTATTGATTACATAGTTCAATTTAGTCTTGTTCCCACACTGTGCATCAGTAATGAGGATTAGCCGGTTTGTCTCTAATCTTCATCCGATACCGTGCTGTTAATGAAACAGCAACTCCTCATAAGCACATTAATTCTGCTGAGGTACTATTCTGTTGCGATGAGAAGCTAAATGCATTAAATACTGTCATCATGACCAACGATATATCCAAATAGATGGATATGACAGAACACCTTGATTTTGCTAGTAGTTCAAGCTCCTACAGAACTTACAACATTATTCTCGTAGCATCAAACCAACAATGTTCAAACACAACTTATTTTTGCCCTACATAGAAGATTTCATATTAAAAGTGTTACCGCGCATATAACTTAACGGGCTTTTGTGTTTTAATTCTCTGGTCTTATCTTCTGCTAGGTAAGCCTTAAAAAGAACCATTCGCGAGAATCAGCCGTGGTCTAATCGGATTAATATGAACACTCTTCGATGCTTCATCTTTCACACATAAAAAAGTTTCTCTGAAACGTTCTAAATAGTTGGTAATTTTATATAGATGTACCTTTTGCACTTACCCAAGAGTTTAGGCCAAATATTGATGAAGTTATCAGAATCTATTAGAACGGCTACAATATTTTCACAAAATTTAAGGTTTTGTTTCTATAAAAACGCACTATCTTGAAATAAAGAGCATACCTCAATTACGTTTTTCAAAGTTTTTTGTGGCTTTTTAAGATTTAAGTCAACTGGTGCGATTCCTAAACTTTTATAGTGTTTCTTAGTGACTATAAAACAAATAAATATCCTACCTTATGCTTTTCATGAGTTAGTAATAGAAAATACAACCTTGCTCCTGTATCTTCACTTTCAGAAGAGTCAACAAAACTATCTATTTCTTGTATGACTTGATTAAAATGATGTATTTGATGCTTTGGCAATATCTTTATAAGGTTTGCCAGGTTGAAAACTACTACTGATTTCTTATTTGTCTTTAATAGTTTTAGAAAAACTGTCGAAAATTTTGAAAGCTGTTCATCTTTCAGCTGAAACGGTAAAAACTAAAATTCAATATCATACCTGTTTAACCCATGTAGTAGACGACAATAATTCTATCATGTTCGTTTGAGCATCCAACAGGCTGCGCTCTTCCTAAACAAGGTCAATATGTAAATCTAAAAACTTACAACTTTCGAACCAGTGGACGAATCGACTAGTTCTTTTTGAATGTAAAATATTGCATTTTCTTCACCTACAATATGGAGGTATTCAAGAAGGGTTCTCTTTGCTCCATTAAAGTAAGCCAATCGGACGTCCGGATCGAATGCCTTCATTCCTTTGGTGAAACGTTCAAAGGTATACTTCACATATTCCTCAAGTTCCTACCAAGACGCAATTTAAAAAATAAACAAGAAACTGTATTCAACGTAGAAGTTGAAAAGATGATAATATTCAATTTTATTTAAGCAGATAAAACATCTTAAGCATAGATTTATTGAGTGAAGACCGATAAACACCGGCTTTCAAATCCGAAGCTTAAACTAAAACGGTGCTAACATTTGACCTTCAACCGGTCAGCAGAAAGTGCCTAATGCACCCACCGATCTCTCTAGTAAAAATCGTTAAATATTGTGCTCACATTTACGCCATTGCTCGATAACTCAAGTGGTAACTAAAATTTTACTTGAGCCACTTAATATACATATCATTACGAACTGAAAATAGTTTTAAATTAAATTCACCGCTATTGCGATCACACAGTTTTATCGGATACGGTTTAAGTAAAAATGTATTCTTGAGACGCAAAAATTTGATAAAACATAGTACAACACGTCATTTTCAGACAATCAGCTAATTGAAGGCTTAAAGAAGAAGGGACAAGTGAGAACCCATCAATTGAGGCCAAAAATTACATCATCTGAATATGAAAAAAAGATTTTACCGACCTATGAGTGCTATCAATTGTCTCGCACAAGAAAAATGCGGTCAAATCCACAACAAGAAGGACAGCACTGAGCAAATAAATACATCTTTTAAAATGTACTTAAATCAAAGAAAGAGTTATTTTCAGATGAAAAGCTCGGTCCACATTAAAAGATAACAAAAACGTTTAATACTTTAATCCAAAAGAAAAAAATTACATGGGTAATAAACGTTTAGTGTATCTGCAGAAAAACTGCACTATTAGGATTATTTTTAAATGCTATAAAATTGTTAAATCGTTATAATAACCAGCCATCTTCAGAACTCTCAAATGAGAAGCGGGTGTCAAATAGCGAAACAATCACTTCTGATGTGATAACCGATTTAAAGGGTGACATAACCTAACAGTGATAGACTGAAATTTCACCAATGAAAGCAGGTTCTCTTTGTAATACGAGCCTTAATAAAACTGGGAAACAGATCATTGAAAACTTACACGTGTTCACCAGACCTATCATTAAAGATAATTATTCAATGCATAACAGAAATAAGTTAGCCAAATATAAAGCTCTATGGGCAAAAAACTGCAGCATGAATTAGGCAAACAGAAACAGCATGTTCGGGCATTGAGCTACTAGTAGAGGCACTTGAATGACTTTTTTACCTTATTTTACTCTCTCTACTTTTACATTTTCAGTTGTTTCCTTTCTATATATATATATATATATATATATATATATATATATATATATATATATATATATATACAGTTGTGTATAAGTTGTTACGCACCTAGTAATCAGTTATGTCGAATATGACCAGAATGATAACCCAAAGACAGCAAGAACGGAACGTATAAACTCGTACACATTTGTTTCATGCTTACTGACGTATCATCAGTAGGAGGCGGTATTACGCCCTTTACACACTACATATTTGAGTGAGGAATGTGGGATAATTGGACGTTGCAGTCGCCTATACAAACTTTAAACCTGCAGTAATAAAGCCAACTTTATAGTCTTCGACAATGCGACTTCAAAGTCAGCTCACTATTTATAAAACATATACCAAGCCTGTAAACGTTACCAACACTATGGCTAACATGTCCGTACCTGATTATAACAATATGGTTGCCAATAAGATAAATTGTACCAACACTATGTTTGCCGAGTCCGTACATGATACCAACACAATGGACTTTGTTTATACTAGGTCACGCGAAGTTAACCTGTTTGCAAAGTCCTAAACGTGTACTTGCCAACGCTCAAACATTCTGCTTGGTACAGAGGTATAGGTACCTACAGTTCTACACAGGCTTCCACAAGATATAAACGACGGAGTAGCAGCAGATTGGCAAATAGCACTAGAAAAAAATATGCATAAACCAAGATGCTCATTATCTAAGATCAGAAACCATAAGTAAACAGCCTACAGATAATTAATAGACATTCTAGATAATTATTCGGTCTGTTAGACATACCACCGGTAGTCTTGTTTAATTAGTGCAAAACCGAAATTTTGTTTTAATTCCCTTGTTAAATAGCTAATTACCAAATAAAATAATAAGAGTAACTTTGGTTTTTAAAGTAAAGCTGAAAAAATATCTGGTTTATGCAGTACTAAAAGATAGGTCTAACATTAGTATTTATTAATTAAAATTGGTAATAAATAAAATACTAGAATTATAGTTCAGCTAGGTATAGCATTGTCTGTCTTGGATAAAATTTTATAGAGATAACTTTCAAAAGTTTATTTAATGATTCAATAATTAATAAAGCGTAATTATGGCACGAAATCGTGAGATGTATGATATAGAGCGAATATGATCAGCTAAAAGAATTGTAGCCTCTACAAATTATAACAGAATTAGCAACGTCCTGAATTGGTGTTTTATGTTCCTGAAATAAAGACACATACGGCTGTTACGTTTTCTGATTTCCTTACAGAAACAGAAATAGACGAAATACGGCAGTAATTTGTACTATCGCATACGAGTCGCCCTGTTGAAGGAAACATTAATTTTAAAAGCGACGGAATCATCTCTTCGATTACCAAACGGCCCACAGTCATGCTAGTGATTGTCGCTAGTATTAACTCAAAACTACGACAAATGCATAGGAAATGGCCCCTACTAGTCCTCCTATCGGTCGCTTAGTCTTGTGATCAGCTCACTTAACCGCCATCGCAAGCGGTAGCTTGCCACAAGATGAAGCTAATGTAATTGTGACATGCCATCGTAATCAGTTCTACCATATTATAAAAAGCAAACAATGGTCATCGACAAGACAGCGTGCGTGCTGTTTCCACTGTATCGTGTCATAAACACAACCAAACCAACTAACAAAAGAAAGTTAAGACGATTCTACTAGACATCTTCAGCAAGACTGTCGCTGTGCACGACTCGATGTCATATCGTGCAGGATTACCAATAAATAAAATGCTGCACACGTGTACCCTATCCGGACATATGATTGGATCCAATACTGCTCGATTTGAATGCAGTTGAATAGCTGTTTGATCCATGCCAAAGTCTGTCCACGTTGTTTCTTATGCCAATCTGGTGATGGGAAAGAGAATAACGCTTTACTAGGTATTGAAATGAACATTTATATAAGTAAACGAACATTGGCTGCGCGCGCGGTGATTAAGGTTATTATAATCAAGTTTGCGATCTTGATATAATCACCTGACCCATTAATTACTTACATATGTCAGTATAAATAAAGAATTATATAGTGTAGAATAGGTAATTCGTCCAGTTGACCGGTTTCGTCCTTACTGGGACTGGCCAGAATTTGCCGCGGACAGGGTTCGAATCTGGGCACGTCTGCTTGGGAATCCGATTCGCTAACCACTGAGCCACCCTGCTGCATATGTCGGTGTTTTCATCCGAATAAATGAGTTTATTCCCACCGTTATCAGATTTTAAGCCTATGCTTGCACACTTGGGTGTGGAAAGACCACATTCGTAGTTCGAAATATTTGAAGTCTCTGTTCGAGCGCAATAATTTTAATTAGATGACCTATTTTGCGCGTTGCTGTTCAGGAATTAGTGAACCGGACAGTTGCAGTGCAATTAGAATGTTCTGTCGATTTGGCGTATGGAGAATATAAAAGACCATTGTTGGAACACTTCTGAGCCAGGCCTCAGGAGGTGACTTCAGAACTGTATTTACTTAAACCACTATCAGGTGAGATGCCCCTTGATATCATGGCACGCATCAAGCGGTGTTTGCCCAAGCTAACTGAATCTGCGCAGATTGCCACCGCATGAGGCCATAATGTATATGCTGCTGGATCCTACCACATATGGCGCAATATCGTGCGCGCAGGAAGGCTTGAAAGAAAGAACTCAGACTCTACAAAGTTCGGTAATCTTGACCGCCATATTGTCTGTTGCAACACCACGCATGCGTCCCGTAACTATATCCAGCAGAGACGACATATCTTATCGAATTTATTCGCGGTATAATCAGCGAGTCCGGACGGACGGGGGCAGCCAGTCGCTTGGCAGCAAAATCAATATATAAAAACACTATCTGCGACAAATACAATGCCTGAGGCAGCAAAATCAGTATATTTCTCCTACAGTTAAAATAGGGCAATATGGTCACCTCACCAATAATGATAGATAGGGTCATGTCCAAATGATAAATATTTTTGATGCTCAGATATGTAGATCGAGAGAAGACCAACAGAGCACCCTAAAAGTTGTTCAGAATCAAATGATCCTCGAAGAAAAAAAATTATGGGAGAAGTTACCGCACGTTAGGATTTTTATTAATGCAATAATGCAATTATATACGAGAGCTAATGTGTCCATATTACCAATCACTTGGCCGTTAAACAACGTAAAACTTACGTGTGCAAAGTTGTGTAGCATCGGGCACGTCAATGGTGGCTGCGGACGAATTAAACACGAAATTATTAATAAAAGGAAATACCTACCATATGTCCTTTGTCGTAATGAATACTCAAACGCCACTATTGGGAATTGATTTCATTATACAATTTGTTAAGACGATCGATTGCCAAAATAACCATTTATGCCTCTCGAGGGTGAAAAGTACGAAATACATATTCGATACGCAGCACTAGGGTACAGGAGACCAGCTGTCTACTCGGGTGATGGAGAGTTTCAAATACAATACAACCGTAAATTCTATCTCCCTGATTGAAGCGAATGTTCAGGGCCAATTGGTCGATTTCTTTAAACTATGGCTAGAATTAAATGGAGATTACAAACCAGAAAAATTATATGGTGCTCCCCCATAGAAACTATCAGCAGCGAGTCTGGCAATATAAGAGATGATAGAGACCGGCGATCTTTAACCATCCTCATCCCTTTTTTGAGCTTCACTTTTTTACTTCAGAAAATTTAACTCGGTGAATAAATCTGACCAGCGACATATACCGTCTCTGCGTGATCTGTTCCTACAGCTAGTGGACATCTAGAAGACCGGTCGAAATTAGCGGTGCAGGTGCCCCAAGATCATTTACAATTCACTCGGGTACAATTTGGTCTTAAAAACACCGAAAATGTTACAAATAATGGACTCTTTCGTGTCCGACTTACCATGTACAACAGCTTAGTTTGGTTACGCTTTTATATGGGCCTCTATCGAACACCAATTATATTTTAATCCACAAAACGTTCAGTTACGTTTTAAAGTGCGGTTCCTGGGTCACTTAGTCTCAGTGAAGAGATTCCAATGTACAGCCTCTCAAGGACTATCCGGTGCCCACTACTAGAAATCTATTGCGCCGGTTTATTGCTACGTTGAATTTTTATTATATCAGATTATACTAGACTAGTAATGATTTATAATTTAATCATTACAGCTGTGCTCTTCTGTTTAGACATATTTTATTGTCATAATAGTTTGTTTACTACCATTATGAATTTGCAATTTTACTAATGCATTATTTTACATGCTTGCACTCCTTTACAATAAGTCTGTTTTTTTCCTACACTTAACAATAAATTCTTTTTTAGCCTTCAATAAATTCTATGAAAAATATAGAATTCCATAAATTCTTGTAATAGATTTAACAATAATTGATTTCGCGGGTGGTGGTAACAAACCTTTAAATCAAGTTTGCGAGCTTGAAGTAAACACCAATCCCATTGTATTTAACCAGTCGAACCACATAACAAAACTACCGCCAGCCGCAACGCACTAACGCGATTCGACCTTCCATGATCATCATCAGAGCACGACGGCAAACTGACTATTGAGGATTAAACCGAATTAAATATATATGGAAATCAAAGTTAGATATGCGGCTCTCACCTCTATCAGTCTTGCATATATTGAACTTGACTGGAAATGTCGGCTGCACAAGTACTTGTAATAGATGTCACACATAAAAGGAATTTAGACTAGTTAAATAATGCGTACATATTCGAGTGCTGAATCGTTCTTCAAGAAAATAAAATACTTATTAGTTTAGAGTATTTAAAATAGTTAACCTGCGCTTCAAAATAGATTTTGAAGAAATAATACGGGTTGGAGGTGTATCTTGTTGCTTGTATTCCCGTAATTAGCTGTCGTTAATATGGATATCCCCGAAGAACAGCAATATAGTCAGCTATAATTCCCATAGAAAGGTTTTTTATTTCAGGTCCTCCTGCGGACAGCCTTAAGAATGCAAGCATGAGCATCTAGCCGTTCAATCTTGAGCATCTTCACCCTCACGTTTTATGATTCCACGTCAATCGGCATCGAGACAGTTCAACAATTGTGTATTAGATGTTGCGCACCCAATAACACATTAGTTTAAATATGACCTAAAGGTTAAACTAAACATGAAAGGAAAGTATAATCTCGTGCACATTCGTTTCATGCTTACTGGCGACTCATCAGTAGGAGCCGATATTACGCCTTTTAGCCACTATATATTTGAGTGAGGAATGTGGGAAAATAGGACACAATCTCCTATATCAATGCGTAAACCTGCAGTAATGAAGCGAACTTTATACAAAGTATACGGCAATGCGATACGAATAGTTATAACAAACTACTGACGTTGTTTTTGTAATAAAGGATTAAGTAATGAAAATATCCACTAGTGTCATAGCCAAAAACATCACGATAAATATTAAGACGGATTAAGTACTGAAATTTGTGTAATATGAACTAATAATTCTTCAACTATGCGCATACCATTATTTGCTATATATTATCAAAGGTAATCATTGTTGGTATATACAAAAGCTTTTTTAGATCTTTCACCGATGTGTTCAGCAGAAGCAAATAGGTTCATTGTTAAAATATTTTGACACGGATAGAATCTAACAGCGGGGGCTTACAAAAATAGTTCAGCATTGACTAAGGTATTAATTATATGAAAAAGTAATATATGACCATTAAACGCACAGGATGTAAATATGCATATAATAAGTAACGGTACGCGGAGTGAGGACAGACTGCAGTTAATGCGACGTGTTAGGTACAGATGCTCATTTACTGTAGCCAACAATGAAATACAAGCTCAGAGAGAAGAATAGCCGCATGCAACATGATGGAGACAATTAGCACATTTGGCATAGATACACAAAGAAGGCGCTAAATAAGACTGACCAGAATAAAATGGCGATTATTAAAAATAACTGACCTTGTCTCGTTTTCGCTTTAATGTCTTAAATATTTTATCTATAGCTGTAGGATCTTTTTTACCGGAAATATTCCAGAAATGATCAAGAAACGCTCTATCCATTATATCATCCCAGAATTTTTTGTTAAATGAACATATACACAAAAACAGAAGGTGGATTATCCAAAAACAAAATCGTCTATCTCCTAAAATATAAATTTTATTTAAAAATTGTGTACTACTTTGATCTGTTCAAGGGTTCATGCCAAAGAACACTTTTTAAAATTTGTATATTAATTTATGTTAATTTAAGAGTAAAATATAATATAATTTAACCTACTGCATGCCTCAATTTAAATTACTCTGCATTATATAACGTAATTTCATAATTTAATTTTTAAAGATCAAGCGGGATGTCATAAGATGTAACATCACGATGCCAGGTAAAAAGTAACACTAATTAATCCTGAAAAGAACCGTAACAAACATTAACTTCAATGCCGAGAAGCTTGTTCAAGGAGCCATAGATGTGATCTGTAATAAATGTAGACTGATAAAATAAATAAAACTGTAGAGGGGAATAGAATAGAATATCTTTATTTGAATTCAAACCACACATGTTCCATCAAATAATAAAATTGTAAAATGTACAATATTGTGGAGGAAGATTGTAACGACACAAATCAATCGCCGACATATTGCGTAAATTAAATTCAAATTTATTTACGTTGCACCAATGAGAAAAAAGCAAATTGCCGTTTAACCACGTTTTACCACGTTTAACCAATAGTATGCAAGTACACACATTGCATGCTATTTAAGCACGGTAATTTATCATGCAAGTCAGTTGTGGCATTTGCCTACTACCTGCTTCACGCGTGTGCGTTCTGTCGGCTGTCAATACGTGTGCGCTCTGTCGGCTGTCAATACCTACGCTGGTGATTTGATAGTTTCACCAACAACTAACTACATCCGTGACTCATCTTGTTGCGGGATACCGGAGAGACGAGCCAATTGAGTGCAGGACCTGCAGGACACCATCTACAACGCGATTACAGCTCAACCACGGGAGCGACAACTCAACCAGAGTCCACCCAAGGCTCTAGGACATCTTCAACTCTGAAGACTTCAAGAGAACGCATTACCAGGCCCTCTTAAGGGCCACCATATCAGTAACTAATCTCTATTCAGAGCACCTTAACCGAGTTTGTAACGTCGTACGGCATTTACTTGAAGGCGGGGCGTTTACAAGATAAATGTAAATGTAATGTAAAATAACAAAACTGACATATTTAAACCACCATGGCTGATTGTAACAAATTTTATTTAAAAAGATTTTTTTCTTTTTATTTTCCAGAACATTCTTTGTTTAAATACTTGACTTTGATTTGTGCGCCATTTTCAGTTTTCGAGTGTCTCGCACCTCGACTGGTCTAACCATCAATTTGGTCTGCTGCATTTTAACATTTTTCTCTAGTAACACGAATATATCTTAACAATATATTCCTACTATAATTGCCTTTTATTCTGATATTAGATCACACATAAAAGGGACGTTCTGGAACAGGTAATTTGATTATTCTGTTGTTCACGTATATCTCCTTCCAGATTCTTTGTTCGGGAATTATTACGATACAACTTTCGCATTCCGATTGCCTATCATTAAGTGTCGATTTAATTGTTAAACTAATAAGACATGGAGACCGATATTAAATTTGAGGACACAAGTAGGTTAGTGCAGGATATTGCGGAATTGAATCTAGCAGATGTAAATGGAAATATAAGCATATCAGACTCTACTGTGAATTTTAGGACTTCAAGCGATCTGGCATCTATGGGGCTCTCAGACTCGAATAGGTTAGGGGCCTCTACAATATAAAAAGATATCACATAACATAAGTATGTGCAATTAGTTGTACTGTACAATTTATCAGCATCAGAAAGTTCGGCTGTAAAGAGTGATAGATTCTTCATCAAAAATAGGAAAATTTAAGGTATAATTCGAGTGTAACATTTTGTAAAAAAAGGGAACCATGACTAATAATTGATTGTATGTATTGTTGATTAACATGATGATATAATGCATAACATTTC
>JAQBSW010004429.1:0-69508 GCA_029291075.1 Eudiplozoon nipponicum | reverse complement strand
GTAATAGTGAAGCTAACATAATCTAAAGTCAACGACAATACGACTTCAATGCTAACTCACACTATATAATATATATACCGAGTCTGTAAAGGATACTAACACTATGGCTATTGTGTTAGTAACTGATACCTTTTTTGAAATCGATGAGTACCGGATACTAACACTATGGTTTCCGAGTCGGTACATGATACCAACCTGATGGATATAAATTTATGCTAAAGTTCACCCAAATTGAGAATTACAACAATTTCCGAACACCTGTTACTCCAGTTAAACCATACACTCTGGCCTTCATCGATATCAGTTATCACATTTCGCGGTAAGCATGACATCATTCAATTCAATATATTACAGTTAAATACTGTTTGTTGCGAAGAACTAATATATATGCAAGTATGTATTAGGTTTTGCGAACCTAGTAACAAATTAGTTCAGTTGTGACCAGAAGGATAAACCAAAGGCAGCATGAACGGAAAGTATAATCTCATGCACATTCGTTTCGTGCTTACTGGCGACTCATCAGTAGGAGCCGGTATTACGCCCTTTAACCACTATATATATTCCACATTCTTCTACCAAATATATAGTGGTTAAAGGGCGTAATACCGGCTCCTACTGATGAGTCGCCAGTAAGCACGAAACGAATGTGCATGAGATTATACTTTCCGTTCATGCTGCCTTTGGTTTATCTTTCTGGTCACATCTGAATTAATTTGTTACTAGGTTCGCAAAACCTAATACATACTTGCATATATATTAGCTCTTCGCAACAAACAGTATTTAACTGTAATATATTGAATTGAATGATTTCATGCTTACCGCGAAATGTGATAACTGATATCGATGAAGGCCAGAGTGTATGGTTTAACTGGAGTAACAGGTGTTCGGAAATTGTTGTAATTCTCAATTTGGGTGAACTTTAGCATAAATTTATATCCATCAGGTTGGTACCATGTACCGACTCGGAAACCATAGTGTTAGTATCCGGTACTCATCGATTTCAAAAAGGTATCAGTTATTAACACAATAGCCATAGTGTTAGTATCCTTTACAGACTCGGTATATATATTATATAGTGTGAGTTACCATTGAAGTCGTTGACTTTATATAATGATAGCTTCACTACTGCAGGTTTACACATTCGTCTAGCAGATTGTATCGTCCTATTATCCCACATTCCTCACCCAAATATATAGTGGTTAAAAGGCGTAATACCGGCTCCTACTGTTGAGTCGTTAGTAAGCACGAAACGAATGTGCATGAGATTATACTTTCCGTTCATGCTGCCTTTGGTTTATCATTATGGTCACAACTGAACTAATTTGTTACTAGGTTCGAAACACCTAATGCATACTTGAATACAATGACTTCTTTTTGGCTAGCTTTTTTGACAATTCTACATTTTGTTTAAAAATGAGCACAAATTGATACAACAAGGTTTATTTAAGTGAGCTGACGCATTTCGACCTCCCTTGTGAATCAGAAGGTGGATAAATATCCTGAGATAAAAATTCCGAGGATGAGGATGAGATTGATAATGTAGAAGCTTACATCTTTGCTGTTGCTCGTATATTGATTTGATATGGATTTGACCGCATTTTTCTTGTGCGGGACAATTGATAGCACTCATAGGTCCATTTTCAGATGATGCAATTTTTGGCCTCAATTGATGGGTTCTCAATTGTCTCTTCTTCTTTAAGCCATCAATTAGCTGATTGTCTGAAAATGACGTTGGAACAAGATTTTCCATTGTTCTTCTTCCGAATTTTCGAACCCTAATTTCCAGGTTCATCTTCAGGGTCGACACAATACGCACAGGAGTAAAACACAACTTGTGGCAAATGTGGTATCCTCATTCAAGACAGATATATTTATATTTATTTTAATATCCAAATGTATTTTTAATTGTCTTCCTAATATCCGGTCTTCATACCTACTCTCTAATACTCAAATGTATACAAAAAAACTTAGCCTTGTCCCCCTCCGCGCACACCACCTATAAACATGTGTATTTTACTAAAGTGACATTTTATTGAATAACTATAAGCACACCTAATGGATTGACATACACGCCAATCCATGATGTTTATATTTAATTTCTGTTCCGGACGCATAGAAAGATCAACAAAATTTTGATTTCAATCCTGCAGTAATACACACATGCCCCCAGTTTACCTAATCCCATCCAGCTTGCAATCGGTTATAGACCGAGAGAGAGGTTAATAAAACTGTTGAAAGAATGTATAGTATTATTATCGTTTTGACCGAATAAGGAGTCTACACTAACTAAATCGCCTCTCAACCAAATACACAATAATACTCATATCCTGTATAAATTAGTTTCTTCATCAAAATATCTGAGTCGAAATCATGTATATATGTATATAATAAATTAGTATTATTATTATAATATATATATATATATATATATTTAAATTTTATTTACTTAATTATATATATACTAACTCACTTCTTATAAAAACATCCATTTATATATAATTCAACACGCTATATATTATGTATATATAGATAAGCATGTAAGTAACTCACTATATATTATTTATATATAGATAAGCATGTAAGCATCCATGTGGGTTCTTCCTACATCTTTAATATATATCTATATATCCATCATATATATATATATATATACATATATACGTGTATACACCATATATATATAATATGAATATCATACAAGCAACACTGTGAGTCCCTCAACGGATAAATTATATCGGTCAAAACGCTTTTGATAATAATCTCCTACATATATCTTGTGAATATCTAAATAAGCATTTAAGCAATCATGTGAGTTCACCCCACATCCTAAATGAATATTTAGAATCCTTCATATATATATATATATGTATATATATATGTCTCTGCGTAATATGTATGTATATATAACTATATACTTATTTATAATTATATATAACCACATCTTATAAAAACATCCATTTATATATACGTCCACACGTTGTATCTACGCATATATAGATAAGTATATCAGCAACAATGTAGGTTCTTCCCACATCTATTATAAATATCTATATATCCATATTATATATACACGTGTTTTCCCATATACAATATGAATACCATATAAGCAACACTGTGAATCCTTCAACGGATAAATTATATCAGTCAAGAAGTTTTTTGTTAATATTTATTATAATATTATACATAATATTATACATTCTTTCAACAGTTTTATTAACCTCTCTCTCGGTCTATAACCGATTGCAAGCTGGATGGGATTAGGTAAACTGGGGACATGTGTGTATTACTGCAGGATTGAAATCAAAATTTTGTTGATCTTTCTATGCGTCCGGAACAGAAATTAAATATAAACATCATGGATTGGCGTGTATGTCAATCCATTAGGTGTGCTTATAGTTATTCAATAAAATGTCACTTTAGTAAAATACACATGTTTATAGGTGGTTGTGTGCGCGAAAGGGGGACAAGGCTAAGTTTTTTGTATACATTTGAGTATTAGAGACTAGGTATGAAGACCGGATATTAGGAAGACAATTAAAAATACATTTGGATATTAAAATAAATATAAATATATCTGTCTTGAATGAGGATACCACATTTGCCACAAGTTGTGTTTTACTCCTGTGCGTATTGTGTCGACCCTGAAGATGAACCTGGAAATTAGGGTTCGAAAATTCGGAAGAAGAACAATGGAAAATCTTGTTCCAACGTCATTTTCAGACAATCAGCTAATTGATGGCTTAAAGAAGAAGGGACAATTGAGAACCCATCAATTGAGGCCAAAAATTGCATCATCTGAAAATGGACCTATGAGTGCTATCAATTGTCCCGCACAAGAAAAATGCGGTCAAATCCACAACAAAAAAGGACAGCACTGAGAACAAAAACGGATCGTTTAAAATGTATTTAAATCAAAAATACGACCAGACAGTGGTTAAACTCTTTAACCAATACAAAAGGAGGAAAATACAAATTGTAAGGCAAGTGGAACATATCTCATTCTTAAAATTATGTTTAAAATTTAATACTATACCTAAATGCTTTAAATTTAGACTACCATTTCAGCTAGATAGGGTAGGAAATATTCTGAAACAGGAACTTTCTATACATTTAATGAAATCATCGATAAAAAATCAAGAAAAAAGAAAATATGAACTAATTAGAGAAAAAACTAAAATAAGGTCAAGGTTGCTCTTGATATTACATTCAATGGACCTTAAATGTATAGAGGAATTCACTGATAAGGCTAGGAATAAAGAAATTCAAAAGGTTAAAAAGAGACATGATAAGAAACTAGTAAACCTGGGAGTCCATAGGCCTGGAAGAAATATTCCAAACGATTCTTTTGTGTCGAAACGGGTAATAAACTTATCATCTATGGATCTCAAAGATAATGAAATGAGAATACTTAACCTGGGACTGAACACGGCTGTTCCTATAGAATACATACCTAAGAATGATATTATTACTGAGACAGTTAAAATCGCACAATTCCTCCCAGGAAAAGATAAAACTAAATTTGAATTGGATGTTGCCAAATTAGTGTTAGAACATAGGGAGGATAAATGTAAACAGAATAATGACTTAAAAAGATTGAGATCGAATTTGTTATCTAGTAAGGTAATATGTCTTAAAGCAGATAAAGGTGGAGCAACAGTGCTAATAAACCAGAAGGATTATGATGATAAGATGTACTTACAATTAAATAATAAAGAAGTTTACCATAAAATAAATAAGGACCCAACGGACAAATTACAAGGCGAGGTTAAAGCTTTAATTAATCAAATGATTGGATCTGGGAATTGGATTCAGTACTTGGTAAATCATTAATACAAAGAGATTCACTCTCTCGCAGAGTGTATAGTCTAGTAAGAATTCATAAACAAGATAATCCACTTAGGTTAATTGTCAATGTCCAGAATTCTCCAACTTATAAAATGTCCAAATTTCTGTGCCATAGAATAAGAAAATACACCTATTTTCTAGATTATACATTAAAGAATACTTATCACTTTACTGACATTATTAGTAAATATAAATTATTAGAGAATGATAAACTGGCAAGCCTGGATGTGGTATCTATGTATACGAACATTCCGGTACAGGTTGCATTAGAGTGTGTCCAACGTTGTCTAACGGAATACCCTGAAATACTGGAAGGGAGTAAAATGATGTTAAGTAGTATTATGGAAATGTGAAAAATTTGTATGTCATCTACATACTTTATATTTAGAAATGAATTCTACCTTCAAGTTAAAGGTGTTCCTATGGGACAACCATTATCAGTCCCAGTCGCTAATATTTATATGCATTATTTAGAAAAAAATCTCCTACTTAGATCTCCCCTCAAACCAAGCTTATATTTAAGATTCCTAGATGACATCTTCCTAATTTGGAATCACGGGGACAAGGAGTTTGAGAATTTTCTGTATTTAGCTAACCAACTGGGAGAGGTAAAATTCACTTTGGAAAAAGAAAACAAAGAAGAATTATCGTTTCTAGATGTAAAATTAAAACGAATGGGTCAGACATTAGAGAAAGATATTTACAGGAAGGATACTTATTCTGGTATCCTCCTGAATTATTGCTCTAATCACCCGTTTGGGATGAAAATAGGCATTCTAAAATCTATGATAATAAGAAGTCTTAAAATAGTGGATTTAAAATATAGGGACAAAGAACTGATGAAATTAAAAGAATTATTCAGGATAAATGGTTATCCGGAAAAATTAACTGAGAAGATCATAAAGGAGACATTATTGCGATTTAATAGAAGAATAACCCAGGAGAAACGGGCAAAAGATTTAGATAATCAGAATGAAGATAAGCACAGAACTCTGGTTCTACCAGACTCCAAATTAAGTAGAAAGATTAGGATATTAGCAACGAAATACAACATAAGAACAGTGTTAAGACAATCAATTACAATAGGCAATAAGTTACCGAATCAGAAAGAAAAAATAGAACCGCTCAACACATCAGGGGTTTATGAGATACCTTGTAAAGATTGCAATCTTAGGTATATAGGTGAAACCATGCGTCCAATAAAGGTACGTAGAGGTGAACATAAGACTGCATGCAAATACAGACATGTTCATAGATCAGATCTAGCCAGGCACTCAATGGAGACAGGTCATCAGATAAACTGGGATGGCTGTAAACGGATTGCACTATGTAACCGAAATAGATTAACCAGGTTGATTAGAGAATCAATTGAAATAAAATCAGGAATGAACGTAATGAATATGACATGTGTAGAAAAATCATTAGGCCCAATATTTAATGAAGCCTTCTCGAATGGAAAGAAACGTAGATTGGAGGAATCAGATCTAACAATAAATCCCAATAAGAGACCGCGACTATGCATCTGAGATAAAATAAGGGAAAAATTAGATGAAGTTAGAAAGAGGTAATTTGGTTACAGTTATATATATATATATATATATATATATATATATATATATATATATATATATATATATATATATATATATATATATATATATATGATAAATGGCTCAAATGGCATCCATATGAACCCAAATTTATGCACATGCTTCTATGTTAAGACATATGGAAATGCATAACATTTAATTCAATAGGTATGTGCATTTTGGTCAGACAGTAGCAAATATTAAACCTGAATGTGTAATCGCCTACTATACAAAGTTTCAATGGATGAAATAATAATTTAATCAATCAGCTAAATGTTGTCGAAATGGTATAATCAAAAATTATCATAAGACCTAGTTTAATAAGACACAGATGAGGTGAGAGCCGCACATTTAATTTTGCTTTCAATATATATGCATTGCGGCTTGATCTTCGCTAGTCATTTTGCCGTCGTAATCTGATGATGGTCATTAAAGTTCGAAACGCGTCAGCGCGTACGACTGGCGGTAGTTTCGCTATGTTGTTCGACGACAGGTCAAATACAATTGGATTTGTGTTTACTTCAAGTTAGCAAACTTTATTAAATGAATTGTTACCACCACACCCGCAATCAATTATTGTTTAATAGCATTTCCTATATATGTATATGTGGCGAAAGCTGCTAACAGTTTAAGTTCGAGACCGAATAGAAATTGTGAGGCCGACATTTTCAAGCAAATACAATCTATGCAAGACTAATAGATGTGAGAGTCATATTTAAATTTGATTTCAATATATATGCATTGCGATTTGATCTTTGCTAATCAGTTTGCCGTCGTAAACTGATGATGACCCTGGAAGGTGGAAACTCGTCAGTACGTGTAACTGACGTCAGTTTTGCTATGTTGTCCAACCACTGGATAAATGCAATAGGATTGGTATTTACTTCAAGCCCGCAAACTTGATTTAAATAACAATGGAGAACCGTTCGGATAGATTAAATATTTCACGATTATATTTTTGATTTAAAATAAGCACACTCCAGAGTTATTCCGAACCTACATCAAAATTGGATAATGAATATACAAAAGGGTATTATTCATGTAAATATGTACCTAATGCGATTTATTAAAACTTAGGTTAATAAGATTATAATTAATACTTTTCTTCAATTTAGTTAACTTAAATGAAGTTTATCGTTTAGCTAATAATAAAAACTAAAATCTTATGTATCTTTTAATATGGAATATTGTTGCACGTTTGCCTATATAACTAGTGAAATGAGGTATTACATAAGTATTATTTTTGCAAAGGAACTATTTTAAAATAATATTATATTCTATAATATACGAAATATGTATATTTTACATTTACCAGAACTGCGCCTATATAATTTTCTATTTCGTTTTAAGAAACTCGCATTGTATTCGGAATCGCGTTACGTCTTATTAGCATGAATTATGTCATATTCGTCCTGGCGATTGATATTTACTTTCAGATATCTTTGGCTAAAATCTTAAAACTAAGTCTAGCGGAGCGTGAAATATAGTCCTTGATAGATTCAGTGTTTGGGCAATGTCAGGTCATGCGATAAAACCGCTTTCATCTAAATATGCACCAATTGCAATGACTCGGTTAGATTTGACGTGCAATTTATTATACTTAATTTGTTTATGCACTTCTTTATTTATTATTTATCGAAGAATCACATTGAAGTAGAATAGATTTCGTGTTCTGACAAACATTTAGGTAATAGTTTAAAATATTTACTTGCTTTAAAATTATTTTTATAGTTGCATGCTGTTAACTGATAAATTGGAAATTTTTAAATAAAGCTTTTTACGCATTTTTTTAGAATTCTAGTTGATATATTTCGCAATGTTTAAAAGAATGATCGAAAAATTAAAGCAAATGTGCAATAACTTACTAGCAATTCTGCTGCAAAATTTGAATTTGTTAGAAAGTATTATGTTGCTTACAAAAATTGAGGATTGAAAATTTTTTCGATCACCTTAATTTTCGTTCACTATGCGTTTAATAATTTTAAATTTTGTTTTCTGATTTACGAATTGTTTAAAAAATTCGATTAATTGTAAATTTTTAAAGTATGGTAAACTAAGGAAATAAAAATTACGCAGAAAACCATTTTAAGTTGATTTTCTTTATTATGAATGATATAATAAAATATGACTAAGTAACAGCATGAAAAATACGTTTTTGTGCTTCACAATCCACTAAAGCACATTCTGTTATAACATATTTTCACATTTAACGAAATATTTGAAAAAGATTTACAGTTTTAAAAATGTAGATCATTTATTCCGACATATAAATTTTTTTAAATTATTAAAATCAAAACATCGCTCCATCATATAAACTGGTATATTACAGTAAGAATACAGGATGTATGATTATGATAGAAAAAAGATTTGTACAAATATTTCACTATATATATATATATATATATATATATATATATGTATATCACGGAAGGTCAAATGGATTGAAATATTACTAAAGGTTGTAGCGTCCTTTATTTCCCAATTCTTAAAAAAATATAGTGGATAAAGGACGTAATATATGCTCCTACTGATGAGTCGCCAGTAAGCATGATATGAATGCACACAAGAATATACTTTCTGTTCATGTTGTCTTTGGGTTATCCTTCTGGTTATATTTGAACTAATTTGTTAATAGGTGCGCAACAGCTAATACACAATTACATATATATCAGTTCTCCGCCACAAACAGTATCAAACTTCTAAGGACTTTTTTGCATGTTAAGTCCATTACATGAACAAATTAATGGCATATGACGTTATTAAATTTGAGTTTAATTTATTCTGAAGTTATAACGGATATGCCATTTCATATTAGGTATTTCGTACCTAGTCCAAAGCAATTTTAATAGGATGAGTAGAAATGGGCACAGCTCAAATTTCCGCACATAACAGGACTTAAGATATAATGTTAGGATTTGGGCGTTGTGTCGGTTCTGCAATTTGAACTATTTTGTTACTATGAACGCAAGATGTAACATATTATTGGACGCTTGTCAGTTCCAAGCACCAAACAATATTAAACTATTATATAATTAAACGAACATTGGTCGCGTGGGTGGTGATAACAATTATTATAATCAAGGTTGCGGTCTTGATATAAACACCTGATCCATTAATTACTTACATATTTCAGTATACACTATACAATTATTAGTTTACACTGGCATATTTAAGTAATTAATAGGTCAGGTGTTTATATCAAGACCGCCACCTTGATTATAATAATTATTAAACTATTAGTTGTCTTGTTGACGGTATCATAATTTTAAAAGATATTTAACAACTGATGCCAATCAAAGCCAACGGTTATGGATTTGATGGCGCTGGTAGTGTTCAAAATGGGCAATACTTAATAAGTAAAGAAAGATGCTAATTTTTAAACACAAGTAAAGTACTCTTGAAATCGTGTTGGTTTTCCTATGCTGCAAGTGTTGCGTCTTTGAATTGTTTTGATTGTGTCAACTATAAGTTGTTTGTTCTTCGTAAAAGCACAAATGTACAAATTACAAAATAGGTTATCTTAGTTTAGACTAGATTAAACAAGTAATTTTGATTCCACATTTTGAATGAATAATGCTATAACCTGTTCAGCGTCACTGTGTGTTGTAAACGCTTGCCTGTTGGGTTTGAAGCTATAATAAATCGGCCTAATAACTTTTGTTCTCTTGTATGAGTGCATCATCAGAGGTGTTATACCGGTTCCCCAATTTAAGCATACAAAGAGGGCACATAAAGTATTTTTTGAATTGTGTTTTCGGAGTGCCAGCTTCATATTTTCCAATGCCGCGTTTTGCGTACGCGGGTAGTAGCTTTGCACGGACAGTTTCACTAAGATCCGATTGATCACAATTTCCAATTTTGTTTTGTCTTTGATCGGGTTGACTTATTATTCGTTTCAATGGAAATGCGGTTCTATCACATCCTTGTTTACTGGCAACGTTTCGGAAGGTGAATCTCCTTTCCATCTTTAGGCCAATTAGTTTACTTATATCCACAGCAAAATACTCACAATAGCATATTTAAGCAAATGTGGTAACCTCGTTCCAAAACCGTTCTATGTATATTTATTTTTTTAAATTTTTTTGACTCAACACTGGTTTGAAACATAGAATTTGTCTCAGTAACTAAACTCAATATTTAACTATTTGTAATTAGCATACCAATCCTTACCTCAGCTATCTCAAATTCCCGGTATACATAATCTCATCTCGTGTGCAGAATGTTGTAGGGGAGAGAGAAAGTATCGAACCTTTTTTTGTTGTTATAACTGTACTGCTACTATGTCACGGTTATTAAAATTCAAAACTGATAAAACAAACACCTAGACTGTCAAATAATGAATTTTATTTAAAGTCGGGAACCCTAATGTATACAATGGTGTATTTAAAAGAGGGTACATATTTGTATAACTAGGTAAGAAATCCACGATCATGAGTCAACAACGGCCTCTAAGAACCTTGCAATGAGAATATGGAAAACTGCTTTGCTCATGACGTTCGGAAGATACACTATTAGTAAAAAGCTCAGGAAAGGCAAAAGTGTTTGAAGAAAATGCAGAAAATTATAAACTATCTTGATATAGTTATCGTTGCTAATATTAAACCTCACTGACTTCGCCTACCAGAAGAGAGTTACAGAAAATTCTATATGAACCCTCGTTTTCGAGGAGTTCGTTCAGCATTAGTACAGAACAGAGAAAAACGCTTTACGAATAAACCTTTCCTCTTATTTTGGCAAATTTTCTATTAAACATAAAAGGGAACATGCTATTCAACGCTACATTTAGTAAGCATTTTTTCTAAAACTTTTTTTTCAATATCAATTTAAAGTCCGGAATCACTTCCATCGGTCGAACAATCAGGTAGCAAGTAATTAGAATACATCAGCATCTTCCTCATATGTATATGCAGAAATGAGTACCTGGATCCTATTCATTAGCAACTACTGACAGTATAATTGGTACAGGACACCCAACCAGGTCTACTAAATTTGTAAATATTTATTAAATGCTGTATATTAAGTAAAATAACTGTCATGAATGTTGAAGAATCCCGACAACCCAATAGTTTAAACGAATGGCCGCGAATAAATTGATGCACCTCGTATATTATATAAGTGCAGTAAAATCTATGTGTAATGATGACAAAAAATGTAGCCTTAACAACAAAATTGGCACTAATATATTTAGAGTAGCAGAAAAACAGGCAACGAATGCGTTTGTCGCGAGGCAAGGCAGTTGACTGGCGTAAAAACATTGAAACACTACACTTTTTGCCAAATGCATAAGCTGGAGAAAATCAGAGTCAATATAAGCAAACACCAAAATACACTAAATAGTTATAGTATCTTAAATGCACTGATCAAAGCAAATATTTATTCGGTATTTCGTGCCAAATAAAAATTTATTTAAAACAGGACCTTAAGAATATTACAATGTTAGCATGAACGAAAGATATAGTTTCATGGTTAAAAAGGTTTCGTGCTTAATTGGCGAGTGTAGTAGTGTAGTAGCCTTAAGCAAATTGGATATATTTAGTGAGGTAATGTAGAACAGTTGAACGAGAGGGGTTTCCTGCACGTATGTGTGTTAAATCAGAGGTTCATTTAAGCTTTATACCAATTCTTTAGCAATTCTATTTCGAAACAAAATCTCAATTATATGTACCCAAACTATAAATGTTAGCAAATCTAGACATTTCGAAATAAACAATATTTCTCCAACCATAATAAAAACGTGTTGCTGGAGCAATGTCTTCAACTCCGGCCTCGATTGATATCATTCATCCATTTTTGTGGCACTTATAGAATCATTCAGTGCAAAATAATAGTTATACTACCTTCCTTGCGGAGAACTAATAGATGCACCGTCTTGTTTTATTTATTGATAATTTAGTAGAAATATATAGCTAATTCAGCATAAACAAAATGTTCAATCTCATGTGCAAATGTATTTCGTGTTTACTGGCGGCTCATCAGTAAGAGTCGGGAACACGTCGTAAATTTATTAAATATTTGATCTCAAAACGTGCCACGGTTGAAGAGACAATATCCTATACATATGTTTACTAAGGGAGTAATAAATTAAACTTCATTTACGTTATTTACTAATTCAATATTATTGCAAACTAATTACCTACATATCAAACCTGTAAAAGGTGCCAAATCTATGGTCTCTAAGATGCGCCGAATTTCACCGAATTTGAGAGAAATACTCATTCTGAAATCTTTCTACGCTAAGTAGTCCATAAACTGGTTTTAGTCGATATTTGCTATGGCATAAAGATGTGCAAATTTTCCTCAAACTGACAGTGTTACGAGCATTGATAAGCTACTACCTAATTAGGCACGAATGATATTATTTTGGGCCGGGATAAAATAAGTAAATTAAGCAGTTATTTTCAAAATATCTGCCATCCGACCAACCAAACCTTTAAAAACACGTTACATGAATAATACAATCTCAATACATCCTCATTCATTTATCTGGAAATCCAAGTATATGCGCCGTCTAATTTACGATTTGTGCACATAAGCCTAATCGGAATATGTTACTGCGCACATCTATTTGAAAATATTCACAAACGTATATTCAATGGGTGAAGAATCTTTATAACACTTTTTTTCTAGTATTCGGATTAACTACTGTGCTTTTGGCTTCAAACAATAACATGCCTAATAAGATTTGAATTTACGTTTCTCATTCATTGTAATTTATAGAATAATATGAACATCTTATTTTATCTTATCCATTCTCTGTCATTATAGAGCACAGTTAAAGTTATTTTAAGCCATGTATAAAAAGTCATTTTCAATTTAAATTTGGAATATGTTTTATCATTTAAATAAAAAGTGTACTAGGAATTTTACTAAATAAGTCAATTTTTCCAACTTTTGTCCTCCTTATTTTTGGTTTCTCTAATTTTAGTAATCATTTTTTGAATTTTAAACAAACAGTCAGTTTGAAATTATAGATTTCTTTCGTGAAAATAACATCCGGTGTAAGGGCAAAATAACACCCTTTCTGTACGAAGTCAGGATCTTTCACTCCACCTAATTCTGGCATCCTATATACATGTTTTTTAAAGCAATTGTTAATCTAATTTTTATGTTTTATTACTGGCATGTGAAACCGTGACTTATAGATTAGTTACACTTTTTAATCCGCACTGAATCTTGTAATTAATTTGGATGTCAAAATTATAAGTTATTGCTGATTTTCATTTTGGCAATAAGCAACCGGATTTTAGAAAATTTATGCTTTAGATTCAAATATTTTGTGCTCTTTGTGCAAAATTTTATCTGGTATGTTTGGAAATATAAAATCTACACGCGGATGCCAAAGAATATTTTTTAGATTTGTTTATATACACTTATTCGTCAGAATTTTATTTTGTCAATTTTATGCATTTCAGCTTTACCTAAAACGGAAAAGAAACATCTATTGCTATAATTAATTAATTTACCGATTGAACTTCACATCTAGTGTTTATCTTAACCAAATTAAAAAATTTGAAACTAAATCATTGACACACAACAACAGGAAATCTACTTTATTATCTAAAATTGCATCAAAACTCATGTGTAGTTACTGGATTTTTGTTTTGTTCCATTATAGTTAATTTATCCATGTTCGCATATCCTCCGAAATATTTCGATACCAATTAAAATTTGCACTTTACGCCATTGGTTTATCACACTAAATTTAGCCAATAAATGTATCATGTAATAAATTTGGGTAAGTTGGCTTATTACTACTAATGAATGAAAATTTCATAACAATTGCTGATGTTTCACTAGGTAGGCGTATGTCACGTTTTTCGAATATGTCGAAATCTATTAATTATTCAGGTAAACATAATTACAAAGTCTCGTGCGTTCATTCAATTGAGACCACATTAACTGAATTTCCATTTATATAAGCACACATCATCCTCAAATGTATTCACAATTGTTACATTATTAAATAACTTTTTTTACGTTAGTCAATGCGGTACGTTCCACTTGAAAAGCAGTGCTCAAGACTAGATTGAAAAGTTAGGAATGTAGCAAATTGATACAAACTATAGACAACAATAACAAAACAATGCCGGGGTATATTGTGTAAAATTTAATTTGCATATATTAAGCTTTATTAAAATATATATTACAATATATAACGGTCACACTGAAAGAATGATTCTCGTAATACTATAAGGAACTTAAGGCTAAAATACTAATTTGCACTTGCATAGATAATTTTCCATATAGTGAATGTAGCTTCACAAATTTTAGCGTATGCGTGTATGCAATTAATTTTAGCAGTTTGATTAAATATTATAGATACATGCCAACATACATAACGCACATCCATCTGGTAGAACTTTTGTAATTGTTATGAATTCAGTCAGTTATAAGTGACGTTGCGGACATTTAAACAAAATTGGGACTTTCTTGAGAAAATGTGGACATGTTTTTCAAAAAACTTCCTTTGTAAAGTTAACCAGGTGTCTGGTCATCACCATATTTGCTGTTTAATTAGATTTTGAGTCCAAAGCGAGCATAGATGTGGATCAAATAGCTGCTGTCACAGTCAGTTTTATTCCTGGAACATTTTTCATTATTAAATTGATATCTAGTAGGCGGACGAATCCATTTATATTTATTATTTTCATTAATTACCATTCTATGGTATAAGGCATCTTCAAATTAGCAAATCAGCATATTTTGAATTGAGCCAAACGGGAAGAGTTGGCCCGTAGCCATAGAAATTCCAGCCTAAAGTCCGGCGGACACAAGCTTGTCAGTCCGGGAATGGTAGAATGAAACTTGCCGGGTAATGAGTGACACAGCCATCATCCTGAAGCCATGAGTTAGGTTTAACTGCGCAGTAGCTTATTATAAATTGTGTTTGACGGAATGAAAACAAACAGGCCAGATTCGACGGGCAAGTTTCGGCTGCTGAAGGTAATTTTGACCATAGGCATCTGGGCAGATACTGCTCATTTTCCTTGGTTGGCAGACTATCTAAGAGAAGGGAAACTTCGCACTAGGAATGGCCGATCTAGTGCTCTTTTAAAGTCTACATATAACTATGGAAGACCTATGGTTATATGGCAGTGAAACATTAGTCACTTTTGGCTTTTGAAAAGCTCAGCATGCTTACTTTATTTAAAACATATTATGTCAACAAACAAAACTATATATAATGATATATGTCATGAATTAATTTAAAATAAGCAAAAAATAGACCTAAGAATAGATTAAACACGCGAAACACTTACCACAGTCTAATAAAAAAAACGATTTCTCATAACCTAAAAATTTCATGCTTTAATTTGCGATTACGAATGACATGAACCACATAGGCTTTTATCATGTTTTCTGCACATTCTGATCGTAACATCCAACAAATCGTAGTCAATAAACTCAGATTAAAATTAATGGCACTAGTGTAATTTTAAAAGAATCTGCAAATTGTTCAAATTCTAATGATAAATTGGAACCATTATTAATTGGAGAATACAAAAATGTACTCCAAACACTTGCCTTTGGTTTTGGAATATAATTTTTTCCAAAGTACAACCTTTATTTATATGATTATTTTAATACGTGGTCGTAAAATATATTTATTGATTTAGTGTCGTAATTGCTACTCTCAAATTGATGACTAGATGTCTTCGGCAATTTCTACAGTTACTTTTCTTTCATTTACCCTTATATATTATTGAAATATTACATTATTTTATACAAAAAAATTCAAATATAATATTCGTTAAAAATGTTTGACTATTAAATGATCTTATGATTGATAGATTGGATGATCAATAAGTTCATAAATGTCTTCCAGCTTATTCTGCAATATACATTCATATAAACAATTTCGTATTTAGTAATAAGAGTGGTTTGATAACTTATAATCAACCATCATTGAAAAAGACGTTAATTTCAATAGAAGGTGAAAGGAATTAAAGAATGCAAAAATCTAAGTCTGTAAACTTGCTTTGCTACTGCAATCTTTTTTAAAATATCTGCGGGCCATTCAAGTCTGCTTTTTATTTGGTAATTTATAGCTAACTACTATAGGCTAGCAGCACAACTTAAACGCGACAATGTAGAATAATCTTAGGTCAAGTACTAAAATTAACAAAATTGCTAAAGCATTAATTAAAAGCAAATAATTTTTTTTGTTTCATTTAATGACGTAGAATAAATGTGGGATCTCTGTATGACCTCACTTAAAAATTTCAATTATTCATTGGAAAAGCAATTCTCTATTTATAAATTAGAATTAAGATCTCTATGTTTCAATACATATTAACGTTTCATGTTCAATTTCTTTCTTGCAATAATATCTTTATAACCATATTTGTAATATTACCCGTAATAATAGCAATAATAGTATTCATATAAATATTAACCATTTAAAAAAATATTTATATTTTAGTCAGCATTGGCGGACTGTCCTAGAATTATATGAAATTAAATAGGAAGCTAAAGATATTGTGAAATGTATTTTTAATGTAAGGAAGACTGATTTTTGCAAAAAAAAAGCTGTGCACTGTTATGATTGTATAGCTTATTAAATATAGTGATTCACAGGCAGTAATTATTTCACTTCACAACCTAGGTTTGATCAAACCATGTAAAATAACGTGTGAACTTATGTTCTTGGATATGCGTGTAAAATTTTTTTTCCTATTTTGATGGTAATGAAAAGTTAAATATATATTACTTCCGTTCATTTGTTCCCTTTGAACAATTACCACAAATCCACTTGTTTGATTTCATATTCTGTTTAAATGTTTAAAACACAATGGTCATTAAAATTTAACGTAAATTCGAATATCGTATTTTTTACCTATTTGTTAATACTAAATGAACTTTGGCTTAAAAGAGATTTCAGATAGCACTAGCTAAAAGAATTATAATATAGCTGCGATTTTATTTTACAAATTGAAAAATTCATGTACATTTCTTTGCTTCGTGAAGAAAAAATATGCTATAGCTTATTTTAACAAAGAAACAATTTCGTGAGGCTTAAACATCTAGCAAATTTCCAGCTCACACGTTAAAATATTGGCTAAATAGGTATTTATCGGCACTATTGAACTATTTGGGTTCTAAGTATACTCTGCTCGGGAAGAAATTAACGGCATGCTAATAAAGTTTGAATGAATGGTAAGCCAATGTCGCAATTTAATGCTGGAAATTTTCAGCATTTTCCTGAAAATTCTACCTAAATATATAAAGGTAGTTTTGATTCAATTCTTGGAATATCACCTTCGCAGTTTAATGCTCGCTGCTCGGCTTCGTCATTTGTTTAATATGAAGTATACAAGACCTTTCGTTATTAATTTATAGAAATTAAACGTAATGATTGCTTAAGGGATTGAATGAACTCAATGACTTTCGCGCAGCAAATATTTTAACCGTGAACAATTAATACTGAATAATTTAAACCAAAAATAGAAGCCGTCTTCAAGAAACATTATTCTGTTATAATTTGAGAAAAAATTGTTTAAATACATTTACCCATAGTTAAAAATTAGATGATTGCATTGTCCGTTTTTCTAAAACATCGATTCCTGAATTTTTCTACATTGTACTTATCCTAACGTGATTACATGGTTAACCCGTGTAAACTATAAATTATACGCATAATCACTTTTTATAGAATAATTTCAAAGTTTCACCTCACTCAATGGTAAAAGTAAATAAATTTCGTTTCTGTGGGCCGCCACTAGAAATTACAGTTTCTAAAAATATTATTGTACATTCATATATAAATAAATAAAAATGCACACATTTATTATAGTTTAAAAATTTTTTATACATGAGGTAACTTAAGCATCTTGTCTATTAGATTGCTTTAGTTCGGATTGAAAACTCAGTGGTCAACAAAATTGCTGGGGCCATAGATTGAGCCCAGAATTGTTAGGGTTTACAAAATGCAACTCATTTCTCCACGCCACACGTATGGGTAATTTTCATGTCACGTTCTGACATGTATATATATATATATATATATATATATATATATATAATCCTCACACCTTGCGCTGTTACCAAGGGAAAGAACAAATTGAGAAAAAGGCGAAACAAAAGACGAGACTCGGAGAAAAATCATTCGTGCACATATCAGCCAACAGTATAAACAGTTGGTTAAGTCTCAATACATCAATACAAGAACGGCCAGATTCCAGACATCACTTTGCAATACCACGAGAAAGACCCCTAGACGAAAACGGACACACACAAAGAAAAATACGCATATGCACTTACCAATCAGCCAAAACGAGAAATAGAAGTAAAACCGAGTCAGACTAGTTGCCACCCACATTATCAAATGAAAACACAAGATGTATACAAATGAAAGATTTTAAAGTGAAATTCAGTATTCTCGAAATAAATGTTCATTATCCACTTAGTTTTTAATATGTTTTTCTTCATAATAAAAAATATACTGTGTTATATTCAAAGGAAATGGAAAAAATAAAGATAAATATATGTATATATATATATATATATATATATATAATTTTCATATTATATATATATATATATATATATATATATATATATATATATACATATAATTTATGTATTTCTGAAAGAGTACAGTGTATACAGCTAATTAGCAAAGTGGGATGTACTGCTTAGTTTTGTAGGCCAATCTTTCATTTATATGCATCCAGGTTTTCCTTTGATTAAGCGAGTGGCAACTAGTCTGATTTTTCGTCCTACTTCTATTTCTTGGTTGGGTTTATTTGTAAGTGTTTATGCGCATGTGTCTGTGTGTATGTTTATGTGCGTGTTTGTTTACATGTGTGGGTCACTCTAGTTGTAAAGCAGAGTGATGTCTGAGATCTGGTCATACGTGTATTGATGGATTGAGTTTTGACTAAGTGTTTTCTTTGTTAGTTATTACGTTTATGAATTTTATTTATCCGTATGTCGTCTTCTGTTTCGCCCTGTTCTTCAGCCTCATTTTGTCACCTTGTTATGGGTATGAATGTGTGATTGCAGTGTTGACGTCTATATTTAGAATATATATATATATATATATATATATATATATATATAGGTATTTTTAATGTATGTATATACCTATATATGAGAGAGAGGGTAGAGTATATATATATATAATATGTAAAATGCATTACTAAAATCGTCACGTGTTTCCGATTGTATTTCTTAATAACGTATATGAAATAAGTTGTAATTATCGATGTGCAACGGTGAATTAATAAACAGAAATGGTAAATATTTTTACGTAAAATATCTTGTTATAATATTGTCAAATTTGATTTAGCTAAATGTTGTTTAATAGACTGCTAAATTGGGTAATTGCGAGAAAATGTAATGATTTAGACACCCATGTGGGTAAGCCACAGGGAATTCTCAATACACATACATGTGGTATGCAGTTGGATTTTACTGTTTTCATTTCGTATTCTTATTGCAAAGCAATGTTATTGGCGTTTATTGACATTCATAAACTTGCTTAAAGACAAATTTCAATTTGAAGTTGAAGATTGGGCTCATTTGGTTTTTCAGAATTATTCAACAATATTCCCATTAAGTAAAAGAATTTTGGACGGTATTTCAATATATTATTCAAAATACTCAATAACAGTTAGATCGTTTTACTTTCATTTACTGTTTATATTTAACGTTCAGGTGTATATGTATAAGTAAACGATCATTGGTTGCGTGGGCGGCGATAAAAGTAATTGTTAAACAAATCTAGGTTGCGATCTTAATGTAATCGCCTAACATATTACATATTACACTTGGCAGTATAAACTAAATATTGTGTAGTGTAGAAAGGGTAATTAATCTTTTAAATAAACTTTTGAATGGATTCTAAATTAGCCCTATTATTACCGGTGCATTGAGTACGATACGGTAATTCTGGTAATTACATGGACTTCTTATTCTGTAACGTTATTAAAAGAACATTAGATTAATATATTAATTGTTAGTAAAAACCATAGTATTTCGTTTCATTTTTAAAATATATCTAAGAACAATCATACTTATATAAATTTAAAACTAACTTTAATTAAATTGCAACTTACGTCGATAATATCATTCAGAGAAGTTATTTTCGATAGTATTTTCTATGGTACATCGATCTATTTTAACAATACAAGACTATACAGAAATACTATTTCAATGCAAAAGAAAAAAATATTCTAAGCTTTCGAGCCCTCGATTTTTTAATTAAATAATTTGATGTAGATCGTGTTTATGAAATAAACACAATATCTAGCAATTATGAAGTTTATCGAATTCTCCTCATGCACACCTTTATTCACGAGAAACCTAATTATATGTCAAATGCCTAAAAATAGCCACCTTATCGTTTAGACCAGAAAAGTGTGGACTACAAGCAAACAGTATACAAGAACATTATTGATTTAAACCAAAATTATTCTATTAATAAATTATTAAACTATAATTAAAATTCAGTGTTATATTTAATAAATAGACGAATGCCACGCTTTTTCGACAAACATTCTTTAAACGTGATATTGACTTGATTTTTACTATGTTGTTCGAAGATTGATTGAATGAAAAAGGATTGGTGTTTACTTCAAGCTTGGAAACTTGATTTAAAGAATTTATATATTCTAATATTTCTATATACATCTAAATTTCCATAAAACTTAACAAAATCAAATTTCTTGCATATAAAAAGATTACTGAACAGAAAAATTATTGATGTTTAAACTTGTTAAAGTCGCCATAATACAAGAAATTCAACTGCGGCTTAACAAAGAAAGATTTTGTGCACTACTCATTCAATCTCTATGTATTCTTTCCAAACTCGTGTTGGTCTTCTCTTCTGAATCTTTTCATTCTACATTGTGTAGTACATTTAATAGTATCATCTTCGTTTCCGCAGAGGTTTAGCTTTTTAAAATTCTCTCATGTCATGAATGTTTGATCCAGGTGGCGGGAATGTCCTTGTAATCATTTCTTTAGCTCTGTGAAATTTTTTTTCACTTTTCAGCAAATTAGCTTCCATTTACTAGCAGGTACTATCGGCTATTCGTTTGATACACTTGGTTCCTAATATTTTGTTAAAAAATTCCTTGTATTTTTAAATATAACTTCACGTTCAGTTGATTATAAAATCAATTTTTTGTACAATACATTCCTCGTTAACTGGTATTTTCAAAGATTTATTAAGGATTACAATTTTTTCTTCCGGATATTAAGTGAATTTAGCTGTAGCGTTAGTTTAATTTACATATTCGCACGAAATATGTTTCAATTGCTCTATCTAAATCTTATTATTTTTAAATGTTAAATCACTGCTTATAGATACATATATAGGCAATACAATTTAACACTAATTGATTGCGCGGGTGGTGGTAGCAATTCTTTAAATCAAGTTTGCGAGCTTGAAGTAACCACCAATCCCATTGTATTTAACCAGTCTACGAACAACATAACAAAACTACCGCCAGCTGCAACGCACTGACGCGTTTCGACCTTCCATGATCATCATCAGAGAACGACGGCAAACTGACCTTCGAGGATCAAATCGCATTAAATATATAAGGAAAACAAAGTTAGATATGCTGCTCTCACCTCTAGCAGTCTCGCAAACCTTTAACTCGAATAGAAATATCGGCTGCATTATTTCTATGCAGTCACGAACATTATCTGTTTGCAGCTTTCGCCACATATAAATGCATAGGCAATACAATTTAACAATAATTGATTGCGCGGGTTGTAGTAACGATTCTTTAAATTAAGTTTGCGAGCTTGAAGTAAAAACCAATCCCATTTTATTTAACCAGTCGTCGGACAACATTGCAGAACTACCGTCAGCCGCACGCACTGACGCGTTTCGACCTTTCATGATCATCCTCAGAGTACGACGGCAAACTGTCTATCGAGGATCAAACGGCATTTTATATATATGGAAATTAGAGTTCTTGGACAAAACTGCCTTAAATTCGTATCTGAAACGGAATCTAAGAGGAATAAATCGCTTTTATTTCGTGCGGAATTAGCGTCAATGTAACTACCTCCTTCGCCGAAAAATCTGTAATTATCACAATCATAAATAGGTCAAATTGTGCTGGTTAGTTGAACAATAAATCCAAATGCTGTATTTTGATCTGGTCGTTTTAAAAAGTGTTTCATTCTTATAATTAATATAAATAGGCTTCAACATTTAGAACCCAATCATGGCAAGGAAGACCAAATTTGCATATTTCATTTAAACTTGTTTTACTTGTATTAAATAAAAACGACAAAAAACATTTAAGAATATTCTGCCTTTAAAAGAAAATTCTACTTAATGCCTGCATTTAATTTTTTTATTAAAATATCCATTTTCTCACGTAATTACCGTATATTCTAGTATATTTACCAGTTTATTAAAGTTTATAAATGCAAAATAATAATAAATACTTTTGTAAACTTATGTTGATTCGAATTTCTAAAACGTGAACGTCAGAAATAAAAAAAATTCGTTTTTATTTTTCTTACATACTTAAATTGGTGGGCATTAATTCGATTAACTCTATTATTGTTAAAACTCTAGACCTCAGATTTTATTTTCCGTGAACTACTCTTTTTTAGAGTTACAAAAACTTTCTCAACTCTTTTTAATACAATCAAATGAAATATTTTAAGTTGAGCCTTGCATATAAAAAAATATTTTTCGACTCCTTCTATCATAATTCATAAAAATCAACCCGCATATGTTGTTCTTATTTACTCGTTGCGAAATAACACTGATATTTTTCATCTTCTTGTTTTACTATGCTTTCGATTTTTAAATTCAGGTGTTCTGTAGAACGCCATTTTATTACTTTTTTAAGTATTGCATAGCCATTTCGTTGAATATTGCAGTTTTATACAATTTGATTGGCTATTTAATATGTCGCTATTTATGAAATATCATTTTGATCCAATTAAGATAGTGTTAGTCCTAGTAAATTCTCTTATATTTATGTTGGCTTCAATTGATTTAGATTTCTTAAATGTTAATCTCTATTTTTTCTGAATTTCAATCAAAACTGAGGCTTTTATGTCATCCAAAAAAAAATAAATTTTTATTTCACCAATGAACGTAAGATATAAGTAAGACTAAGATAACATTTGATTAAATTTGGTCAAAGATGATAATGAAATACATAAAAACGTGCTATTGTACAATAAATAGAAAACCTGGAAATTGTCATATGAAACAGTAAACACTTCTCATTACAGGACTTTATTTTAATTAATCAATTAAAATGATCGGAAATTACTTAGTGAATACTTATCGAATGTCTTAGCCACTTAGGCCTGGGAACTAAAATCAAAGCAATAATTTTAAAAATGTTAACATATTTGACTAAGAAGTCGAAAATTACACGAGTTTCTTCGAACAGTAAAACATTTCAAACGTATTTTTTGGTTATATTCCGCCTTTTCCTTGTGCGGGACAATTGATAGCACTCGTATGTTGGTAAAATATTGAATCCTTTCGATTTCCAGGTGCACTGAATCGCTTTGCCTTGATTAATGTGTTCTCACCTGTTCCTTCACTCGGACGTCGTCCATCAGCTGCTTGATTACAAATGACGTTGCAATCAGACATTCCGTCATTTTCAAACAAGCAGATGATGGACGACTTCCGAGTGAAGAGATAAATGAGAACCCATCAATCAAGGCCAAACAAAATCAGTGCAACTGAAAATGGAAAGGTTTCAAGATTTTACCGTCCTACGAGTGCTATCAATTGGCTCGCACCAGAAAAAGACAGAATAATGCCAAAAAACAAGTACAGCATTTTGCAAGTTGTTACAACATTTGCGTATTCTGCAATGCCGCGTTTTGTGTTCGCGGGATGTAGGCTTGCACCAACAGTTTCACAAAGATCCCATTTGTCCCAATTTTCCTGTCCGTATCTGTTTTGTCTTCGATAGGACTGGGTGTGTATTCGTCCCTATCTTCCGAAGGCTTCAACATTGTTCATACTAACCGTTGGAAATGCGGTTGGAAGACTGGATAGGAATGCATTTCCATTGGTTAGTATGAACGATGTTGAAGCCTTCGGAAGAAAGGGACGAATACACATTCAGCACGATTGAAGACAAATCAGATACGATCAGGAAAATTGGGATCAAACAGATTTTTTTTGAAACTGTTGATGCATAGCTACAACCCGCGTACGCAAAACGCGGCATTGCAGAATATGAAGTTGGCACCCCGAAAAAATTAAGAAATTTATATTTAAACATTATTTAAACCGTTTTATTCTTCGCCCTGTATACTACCAATGTTGTAGACAAGGTGAAAACAGGAAGTAGGGTGACTAAGGAAAACTAAATCATAACACCTCAATCATGAAACCCCTATTTAAATGTTTTTTTAGTTTTATAGAGCATTAGTTTACTTAACTATGGTTTGGCCATTTTAAACACCTATTCTTTATTCTCACGAATTTCCGGTTAGCTATAAATCAGAAACGTACAATTTTACTGCAATAAGTTTAAAGAAAATTTGCCCACTTAACTGTTTGTTAAATAGCCCATTACCTGGATTTAACTGTGCACAAAATCGATCTGTGTTTACTCTTTGAATAAAACAGTATGCATTGTATATAATAACTTTTGCCAAATCAACGCAACTTTGTGCTAAATCATCGATTGTTTTGGGTATTTAGCATCTATTAAATAAAAGGGCGTTCCATTTAATTTGAACACATCACCTATGCTTAAAGGCGGCACTGCTTATTTATAGGGTTTGAGGATTTTGGTCAATACCTTCCGTGTGAAAGCCATTTTTCTGATAAAATTTTCCATCGAATTTCCAAATACGGTTAAAGAGGGACTTATTTGTTAAGTGACTAAGGCCTATTGCATGCCCTATCGTTCGACTAAAATCTTTTCGGCATTTAGTCAATATTCAAATAATTGATACATTAAATATAATCAAAGTCTATTTTATTTATCAGGTTCTGTTTTGAGCATATAAATATTATTCATATTTAAAAGCTGTGTGCCATTTCATACCAACTGAAGCTTCTCATCATAATTTCGCTTGTATTTTGATCTTAGCACTTCATTGCTAATAGATATATAATTAGTTTATTACTGACTAGCAATATATTCTTCTACGAATTTTAAATAAATTAAAAACCATACCGTACTCTTTCCGGGCGTTCGTCTCATATCAACTCGAGACCAATCATTCAGTTTCAAAAACAATATCCGTTTTCATCCTTCGTTACAATTAGGCTTATAGTTTTTATGAGAGCAAACAGAACTCATTATATACATTCTTAAATGTAACACTAACAATGTATTGTCAAAAGAACTCGCGAAATTTTCGTAAATGAGAACTGAATTATTAAACAAATTCAACGCTTATCTAATAATAAAGAAAGAATTTTACCCAAACTAAGCTTCTTAAAAAGAAAATGAGTGCTTTCTTCACGTTAATATAGTGCTGTATATTTGTGTTAAAAGAGATTCCGGATAACTTCGTGTGAATGCAATCGAATTGTCAGCTGAATAAAAAATCATTCATTTTCCACAATTTAAAAAAATTTATTATAAGAACTGATTTTATTTGGCATAAATGCTTCAAGTTCTCTTTTTTAACAGTTAACTTATTAGCTACTATAGTACATAAAACGATAAACATGGAGGTCTTTGGTTAAATGTGTCAAGAGCGCTGATGTTTTTTTGGTGTAATAAAAAAGCTATTTGGAAGCCCTGCGAAAACGTTCGTAAATTTAGACGCAAAACAGTCATTTGATAGAATTATTCAAAATAACATAGAACAGAGTGAAACATTTATAATGAATCAGAAAATATATAAATAAAACGACGCAAAATGATGAAAGTTTACACATTCCATTCAAATTGCATAATTTTAATTGCAAGATATTATCTAAACCTATGGAAACCACATTGTGAAGCCAATGCCCAAAAGCCTAGCAGGTATACGTTTATTCTATAAACGTTGTATACTTCAATATATGCATAACTATAAAAAAATTACTGTAGAATATTAAATATCAGTGCGACAATTTTGCAAGTATTTTTGAATAATTAATGCAAAATTTAAGCGAATTCTTCAATTAGAACAGAAGTTGTGTTTCTCCTATAAACAAAACATCGGCATTTGAGCAGAGTAACTAATAGTTGAAATGAGTCAATTGTAAATCGGAAGTATAATAACGGTTTGAATAAGATAACAAGTCGTTAACGCACAAAGTTTCGGCATAAATTAGTATGTACTTGTTGCAAACGTAGTAACTATTACAACCCGTGATAAATATCTCACACCCAAAGTATTATAACTGTACAAACAAAAATAAGAAGTATTCTAGTCAAGTTTGCTACCTTGAGGTAAACAGCTATCCCATTGCATCTAACCAGTCGCGCAATACAACAAAACTAATGCATTTCGAATTTTCATGATTATCATCAGTGCACGACGGAAAACTTACAAGTCAGGATCTATCCGTAATTCATATGTAAAAGAAACAAAATTAAATTTTCGACCGTCAATTTTAGTAGTCATGTTTACATTTTGCTTGACTGAAAGTTTTCCATGACTGCAAAGATATCTTTGCAGTCAACATTAACAATTAAGTAAAATGTATGTGATACTACTGGAGGTGAGAGCTACATATCTACTTCTTCTTTTCTAGTATATGAACTGTTATTAGTCAGTTTTCAGTAGGCTCGCTGATTACGATCATGGAAGATCGAAATTTGTCAGTTCGTACGAATTGGCAGGTAAAATGAGAATTAAATAATTGTTATCAACAGGCGTACCATTAAAAATTGTCTCATTTTTGTACCTTTATATATATATATATATATATATATATATATATATATATATATATATATAAGAATACAAATTTGCGATACGAAGTGAAACGATTAACTACACTGGGAAAAATAGCAATTGTATATGTAACAGCGAACAATGCGCACAAATGGTTAATTCTCAAGCCACAAATACAATAATGACCAGATCTCAGACATCACTTAGCAATACAGCGAGAATGACCTTGACATGCAAACTGGCACACACACAGACACAAACGCATATACAATTACCAATCAGCCAAAACAGGAAATAGAAGTAAAGGGGAGTCAGATTTGTTGCCATCAGCATAACCAATTGAAAACCCAGAATGTATATAAATGAAAGATTTTAGAGCGATGTTTTGTTATCTCGAAATAAATGGTCATTATCCACTTTGTTATGAATGTGTTTTTTCTTTCAAATTAAAAATATAATGTGTAATATTTCAAGGCAATGGACATAATAAAGATATATATATATATATATATATATATATATATATATATATATATATATATATATATATATATATATATATATATATATATATATATAGCGAAAGATGCAGGTATGTTATAAAAGGGGCTGTAAAGGATATGTATAAGCGAAATGTCATGTCAAGTCTATTATTGACGAAAGACTTATATTTGATTTTAAATATCTCATATGTGAATTATGATCTAATCCTGGTTACTTAGTTTTTGTGCTTCTATGATTTTGATTATGAAAGGTCGGAACGTCTTGATGTAGCTTTGGTTAAATGAAATTGGATTGGATTTTATCGCTATATTGAAACATAATTCAAATAAAATCTGCCAATACCAGCACAATCAACTTTTGCATGATTGTTTACATTATATATATATATATATATATATATATATATATATATATATATATATATATTGTTGACTACGTAGAAATTGTGCAGCTGGCACACACAGAAAAATAAAATTTTTACGAATCTACTATTAATGCGGAATGTATATTTTACTATCCGTACACTGAATATGAATTGCTGTTTGATCCTCGTTAGTCAGTTGGCCGCAGTGCTCTGGTAATGTGCACAGATGGCCGAGACGCAGCAGAGTTCGTGACTGTCGGAAGCATTGCTATGCTGTGTGAATAGTCTAATACAAAGAAATTATTTTATTTCTCAAATTCGTAAACTTAATTTAAATCAATTTTTTTCCAAAAACGCGCAACCAATTACTGTCTAATTTTATAACATATATACATGTAGCAAAAACAACAAATACGTTCACGTAGACATTTGCCATCACCTAAATATTTTATTTATTTTTTGTATCCATTTACTAACTAAAATATACGCTTTATTTTTATAGCTTACAATGTATAGTAATTTCCCCTTACTTATTAACGTTAACGTTTTTGTCTTACTTGGATTTTGAAATACAAATTACATATCAATTAATCTTAAGATTGTTAAACATCCAAACTCAAGTGTCATTTATCACCTGTACATTAGGAAATATACGTATGCACATAAGGATTCATTAAATTTGCGAAAATAGCTATTGGAACAGCAAATGATAAGTGTCTGACAAGGGAACAGTCTAAAATAATTAATTTGCTTTGCGATAGCTATGTTGTCAATGGAAAGAAAGTTGCGAGTATCCTATCCGTAATTGCCGTCTTTTTAAGTATAAGTGCTGTATTAGACAAATTTCCGTGAAATTAGCAAATCACCTACAATTTTCCACTTTACTATGAAAAGTGTGCATGCCAATACTGACATTGGCAAATTATTATTTTATTTGTATGTAATTGGTAGGGAAAAACATATTTCTACAGAAGTTTAAAAATTATAATACAAACCAGCTTTAATAAATTATATTTGTATATTTAGTTTGATTATCAAAGCGAATGATAATAATGAGTGTAAACATAAATTTTGCAAATCTGCACTTCGAATTTATAAATGGTAATCTTTATTTGGCATACAAACAACAAAATATGTCAAGAAATTTGTCGTAATCATTATTAGAATTTAGCAGAGATCATAAGTGGGCGCTTAGATTTAAGATATTGACAAAAAATACTGCTCACAATTTTGATTACATATTATTTCAATTTTTGGTTGAACACAGTTGTTAGTTCAAATTAGAGCTATGACTAAAAAAAACGTTAGCAACATGCATCAAAATGCGCCCGGTGGTACGTCCAAATTATCACCTGATCATTAAGAAAAGTGGCCGCGATCTCACTCATATTTTGGAATTATTATAAACGCTTCAATTTTTTCATATCTTGCACTAGCAAAATACAGAATGTTTATGTTAGAATATGGTTTAGTTTACATTTATATAATTAAATCAAAAAAGGTTGCGCGGGCAGTGATAACAATTACTTTTAATCAAGGTTGCGATATATATATATACCTGGCCAATTATGCACATACATTTTTCAATATAAAATAAATTTTGTATATGGTATAAAGATAATTAATCCAGTATACCGGTTTTATCCTTATTGAGGAACTCATCGCGTACTGTCCGTGGCAAATTCTGAACAGTTCGTGACGAGTTCCCAAGAAGGACAAAACCAGTCTACTGGATGAATGGCCTTTTCCACCCTATACAAAACTTAGTTTCTACTGCAAAATGTGTGTAGTTTACATGTTTCGGATTCCTAATCTTCCATTTTAAAGCCTGTAGGCCTGCAGTTCAGACGCACTTACTCGCTAATGATAGGACGAAAATTGCGAATAACTTGGCCTGCAGTAGAAACAAACAAAATGGATATAACCACAACCAAATGAAAGAAATCAATATAAACTCAACTGTTCATCAATGAAACCTGATAATATTTTGAGTCGATTTAGCATTTGTGGACTTGAATTTGCAATAATACGAGCAATTTTTTATTCCTCAAAATTAAATTTCACTACCTAAAGATTCAAAATCCAAAGAGTTTCCTTATAATTAAACGAAGATTTATTGCGTGGTTTATAAAAAAATTGATCCAGCTCTAAACGGTAAATAATTTTAGGAGTTTCAAATGGTTAATTGTGATTGGAAACTGTGCATCCAGCCAAACCTTGTTCAGTTCTGTTTAGGCGAAGCAAAATATTATATTTTATATAATTATATTAGCCGTAAGCAAGGATTATGTATTCAGGATGCAATAACGTACTCCTCATACCGTAATTCATGTTTTTTATTAACAATCTGCTGCAAAACCTTTTATCTTAATTATTTAGCCCATTTTATTTGTCAATAATGTAAATACTATTCACTATAGCATTTTAATTTCGTTCGACTTAGATTACGTTTTATTATGAATTAGCAAAATCATTCATTAGCGTTAACAAGTCACCCGGTTTTGGTGGTACTTAGATTTTTTGCACCTTACGATAATAAAGGTGAAAAGTATTAATTTGCCCAAACGCACTATGTCTTATAGTCAATCTACTTATCATCAAACATATTTTAGGTGGAATATCTACTATGTTGTCAGACAGACAGACGTAATACTTCACATGTCTTGAAGGTGCACGAGTATTTTTATGCTTTCATAGCATTAAGTGGCTACTCAGGCTTAGTGAATACTTGCCGTCTATGTTGATAATTCTATTTAAATGTTTATCATTCACGAATATTACTCGAGCATACAATAGACTAAAAGGCATGCTAGTTAGCAAATGTTCAGCCTTGCGTGCGCTGAAAAAAAATCATTCATTCTTAAGCTCTGAATATTAAAGTAAGTCGACGAAAACTTGGAGGAATAAGCTTAGATAAGATTGTTCCAAATACCTGCTTAAATTTTCTAATAAAATTAATTATAATAACGTCATGAATTGAAAAGGTACTTTATCATATCTGGGTCTGCTAGCTATTAAATGTCCTGAGCCGAACAATTTTCTAGAACACTATAATTTTGAAGCATACTTTTTCTCTTGTCTATCTATAGATGATATATTTAATCGAATTGTGACGTTATAGTTTTTAATAATAAAAGTAACGTTAATATAATTATGAAAACTTGAAAGTGCACTGGTATTCCTATTAACATGGAGGACCATCTCTGCTTTATATTTATAAATATGTGATCGTCTATTTAGGATAAAATATTTCATTTAACTAATTTCTCAGGCTTTTCTTAGGTGTAGCCAGGAAGCATTTAAATAAGGCGCTTTTTTAAATGCAAACCAAATTACCATCTACTCTCAGTTGATCAAGCACTACTTCATATAAACGTTACACTTGAACAGTATTCTTGTTTTGATTAGTTTTTATTGTTACCAGTCAAAATTAATAAATAAATAGAGACTGATGCAAATTTTGAAATTCTGACAAAGTATAAGAAAATAGAACCACAAAATCGCGTTTAAAATATTCGTAGTAAAAATTTTAAATGAATTTTTTATATTATATTTTTCTAAAAAAGACGGATAAGATTTATTTTTATTTAAGTTTGTGTCCGGCATACATTGGCAACTGGGTGTTTAAGCTCATTCAGGTCTGTATCGACCGCTTCTACTTCACTCCCTGCTGCTATCTAAGTGACTATTTAAATAGTGGGAATAGTATGTATGACAATCTGTATTAAAATATATAATCACTGCCACAAAACCGGATCGGTTCATATAGCCGCTTCCAACAATTCCTGGAGTCTTCCATTCGTATTGTTTAAAGTTGTCACATTATTGAAAGATAAAAGGCTATTGACTAGTCAAACGTATCAAATATCACACACATTATGTTTCCCTAATATAATTAAGCTTAACATTTACTTAAATGTCTTGATTTACTAAATAAAATATATTTCTAACAAGAAAGAAACTGATATTTTTAGCCGCTTGGCTGAAATTAAAATTTATACAGTTATTTCTATAATATAAATTTTATTAATTACCACAGTAAAATATCATATTCTATCATCTATTGCCAAATATACCAGATAGTCAGTGCTGTTTAAGTTTACTAGAAGACTTTGTTTGCTTATTATTTATTGAATATTATTAAGCGCATTTTATACATACTTTTTGAAAATCAAATCCAAGATCATCTTTTCAACTATAATGTCTGTTCTACAACGTAACACTGACTTGTGGGTCTTGATATTTACATGCATTTTTCGGCGTGTGTCACTCTACTAAACTACGTTTTAGTGCCAAAAATATTCTTTTGGAAGACTGGTCGGCATCCAATCATAACTTTGCCGACTCATCTTTATAGTCTGGCATCAATTATTTAAGATAATTTTCATCAACTAATTTGGCTAAAACGACTGCCTGAGAGCTTTCCATGAATAAATCAAGTCAGACACTTGATCGCTTCATAAGCATTTATAGTAAATTAAAACAAACTTTAGCGGTTATATAGAAAGGTTGACATTGATATGTGGCCAGTGACAGCAGCCACACGGTGTCATACAAATCTTGATAGCAAATTTCTGATTGGCTTCTCAACATTTACGCATAAAAGTTGTCTATGGAGCTGGTTGTTTACGTACACATTCATTAAATATGAATACGAATCACCAGGTGCGTTGTCTGGTATAATTTAATCATCTTTACCGCCCTTAAAGCTATCAAGGCACTTTCGGTGCATAGCTGATATCGCGAAGAATAAGGTGAATACTTTCGCCACAAGACTCCATCTGTCGCAGTAATAATACATTATTCGTTCTCATCTACATCAAGATGAAATGTATATATTCCAAGACCTGACTTTAATACATTTTTTACATTATAGACTCGCATAGATAAACTGTAATGATTTTACTACAAATTGTATAACCCAAAATACAATGTATAATGTTCACATATTTATATCTTGTTTTGCTTTAAAATGTATAATGTTATAGGTATTTCTTGAAATGTGTTTCTAAACTTAGAACTTTGGAGAGCTTTTGTGAAATATTTATGACGTTATACCCGTCAATTATTTTTTGCGCTCTGAAGACCAGAAAGGAAAGTGAGAACACACTATATACAAACATTTATGTAAATCAGCCCTTTTTATAAGTTGTTATTTGCATGCGAAATTACGCAATTAAGGATGGCGTCGGAGGTTCAGGTGGGCGCTATTTAATATAAATTATACATCCACTTGTGGTATATTCATGTGCGGTTAGTTACTAAAAGTTTTTGCGTACATCACTTGTGTAATAAATGTATGAAATTAAAATGGATGAAGATCAAACAATATATTAACTAGTGAATGAAAGGTTCTAATAATATTTTAAGGAGAGTTAAGTTATAAAGCTATGTTCCATAAGTATTTTGCTTATAATATAAAACTAGATTTTAATAAAGAAATCTTGAAATAAACATAAAATTAACTAAAAATACAATAATATTAAAAATTGGTTAACTATTTATTTAGATTTGACGCATTACTCCATTTTTTTACTCGTATATACTTTTTTTGTTAGGAAGATACCAATATACACGTATTTGTTTTATTCAATGCATTTCACAGGCACCATGAAATACTATTTTTGGAAATTTTTTCCTTAAGAACATCATATCGCTTCTTATTTTTAAATATAGCTTACTAACTTCAGATTTGTGTCAGTGTAAAACGTTTTTACGCTATGAAGATAAATAATTGTTTCCTTAAAATATCTTGTGATTTTGTGTATATATATATAGGGTTGGTATAAACTACAACTAATTTAATGTAGCAAATAAAAATCATTATGTGAACCGGTATTGTCATTTCCCTGCACTCCTTAGTGGTCGCCAGAGTTGCTGTGGTCTTGTATCGAGTGAGTACGCAAATGTTTCCCAATCACACTACTCGCCTCTTTCAGGACAGGGGATACGCGATAATACCATTTTTAGCATAATAGCAACTTTTGGTTACAGGTTTGACTGATTTGTAACTTGTCTGGCTACATCTGAAATAACCGAAGAAGAATGAGCTCGTTGACGTCAATGACAATTAATTTCATTCTCACGATAAATTTAACTTATATCGAGTATATATTAAGTAAAACTCCGTCATAACAATGACAAAATTTATTATTAATTTAAATTTAAATTCTAGTTGCTCGAAAACATGCAAAATATGGAGTTGCATATTTGCTTTTAATCGTATACTACGACAAATTTGCAGACTATTCAATATTATCACATCCCGCAATAATAAATTACACGTGAAATAGGTGTGCTATAAACAATTACACGATTTAGAACCTGATACTGCAACATAACGACAGTAAATTTGAATCGGCTATTTATTGGTTTTGATAAGCTGATCTTATCAAAATCAAAATGTAATCTATTTCATATTTTCTCAGACGAAACATGTCCTTCATTTCTTGGAGAGATTTCAGATTCCCGTTTACCAACTATGAATATAAACATTGCTTTTAAATATGTAGTTGTAGCCCTAGTGTATTAAATTCTTGGCATCGTTATTACAACTGATATCATTCAATAAGCATAAATCCATAATGGTGTTCACTTTTTTGACATCAATTATGACCAAATTTGTTATAAGTCGTCTACTGAAACAGAATATAATGTGATTTAAATCTTGTGTATCATTTATTATTTTATGGAACATTTTGTCCATAATAGTTATTATTCATTCATATTTCCTTAAAGCTATTTGCTCACGTTTATTAACGAAATTAAAACAAATTTAAGTCTGTTGGTTGAATTGATGAAATATTGGTTTATATGCATCATTAAATCTTGTGGAGTTAAAGGGGAGAATAGAAGTGCTAAAGTGAAAGATGAAAAATTACCTATTAACTCTGACAATTAGTATATAGTTCAATTTATATTTTTAGCTAGCATCCGACACATATCAGGATAATTTTAAATGCAATATTTTCACTTTGCACGGATAACATTTGGTTGTATTTACTTTATTTTCCATAATAACTTTAAATTAGAATGCCTAGCTCGGAAGTGTGTGTTATTTGTTTGTATGCGAATATCCAAGTTTTTTCAGCCTTTCTTTTTTATCTACAGTAGTATTTTCATTTCGAAAATGCGAGGCCATATATCATTCAAACCTAAGGGGCTAATATATCTAAATTGCGCAGTGTTTGCCTACAATGAGTTTGCTAGTTGGTCTCTCTTAGTAGCAATAGCAAGTGTTGCATCTTCAAAAAAATTTCTGTTGAAAATGTTTTTATTTCATTATATAATCTTTCAGATGTTATTGAAAAACTGCAGAATAGAAAATATCAGCTAGGCAGGATTTGTTATTCTATATAAAGTTTGATAATGAAAGTTAGCTCTTTTATGAGGATGAGATTTTTGCATCTTCAGGCAACAGATTCTGTCTTATAGGACAAAGCAACATTATTTGCTAGGATTGTAACGTTTGTTTAAAAATATGATTGTCGTTATTATTTGTCACTATTGCATGCCATACTCGAGCATAGCCGCGAGTGAATTTCTCAGCCTAAACTCCGGTTTAAATACATCCTCGTTCAAAATCCCGACCACAATAATTCTATAAACATTAGATGTGAGCGCAATAAAGAAGATACAAACCTAAATGCCGAATCGTATTTGCCTTATTTTTTAGTGTTTAGTTTATGCCGACAAAAATTATACAATCAAAATCGTTTCATTCTATTTTAATGCAATACCTCTTCCCTAGATGGTAATCTGTCCATTTTATAATTACCTATCGGGGATGTTCAGTTAAAAGTTTTGATGTGTGCGATAATGAATATGTAAATCATAAATAAAAGATGAAAAAATGAAGTTGATGAGTAACTTGAAATCGTATGAAGTACGCAGGTTTAACAGCATAGGATATTTGTCGTTGGAACCTAAACTAAATTATTACGGTTTCTAATCGAACTGTAGCAAATTTGGATACTACAGGTGAATGCACGATGAGTAAGATTCAAAGTTAAATGATTAATGGTATTTGCAATTGTATGCAATATTTAGTATATAATGACAAAATATTTGTAGTTAAATCCCGTCATTATATGATGATGCAATATCTGTTCCCCATTTATCATGATATCTATCTTACTAAGAAAAATAGAGGATGGATTTTTGGTTAGTGTATACCGACAAAATATACGCAGTAAAATCCATTTATTATATTATGATGCAATATCTTTTCCCCATTTATCATAATGTCTACCTTACTAAGACTAATCGAGGATGGATTGTTGGTCATTTTGATCTTGAAAGATAACTAAGATGTACTACCTAAAGCAAAGAGTGGCGAAAAGCATAAATTGATGTATAGATGATAGTTTCATTCAATGCATGTATCTTTTGGCGTAGGTATTGGTTATTTTATTGAAATAAATGCTCCCGGATTAAATCGCTGTCGTTGCATATACTGCAATTACCAATGAGTTCCTAATAATGCCGAAATGTTTACAATTGTTAAACTAGCTTTATTATAACGTGCTATATTTTTGCACACACACAAATATATATATATATATATATATATATATATATATATATATATATATATATATATAAAACTAGAATGAAATAATATTTCCTATCCATTTTTAACGATAAACTAACGAAATTTGACACCTTACATTAATAAAGATTTGCAGTAGGAAACAATTTAAAATTTCTCGGGTTACGTGACAAATGTTCATTTTCCATAACGTGTTTAGCTTTAAAAATTTATGTTCAATCAAATCAGTTTTTGACTATTCAAATGTTGAAGTCTCTACAATTGAGTGATTTAATAAGGCCTAAAATTAAACATAAATATCGAATTGGTCTAATTATAACGTTGGCATACAGCCACTGCACGTTTATTACATAATTTTAAATGTTAATTTTACGTAACTGAGATATTTAATTATGCGATATTTTTTTGTTTATTACATTTATGTTCGCATTATTGCATGTTATATATTTTTATAAATTGTAATTGGCGTAAGTGTGATAATCAAGTCAAACTAATTGTCTAACTTCATCTTATGATGAAAAAATTAAATAATAATCAAATAAAAAGCCAATGGCATTTTTATATTACTGTATATCTACAATTATGGTTTTTTCCATGAATGATGCTAACATTTCCCTATTTTTAATGCATTTTACATACGCGAATTGCCTTAAAAAGCCTCGTCTAGGGTTATCAAATTGTTGATACCAGAGCAACAAACTATATCTTAGCGTCCAAATTAAATGAAAGCATCCGGTCTGTTAATCCTATGTGTATCTATTTTTTGAGAAATATAGGATAAGGGCAGTCTTTAAGATTTCTATTTAGAACTACGTCATCATTGTTACGAGTTTTGACTGGAAAAATATATTTCACCAGGTTAAACATGTTATAATTAAGCAACTGTCCTCTCTTAAGAATAACTGGAAACTTTGTGCATTGTGGCATCAAAATAAATGGGCAAAGTTCTGGAATTTTGAATTCAAACAAAAGATTTGATTAAGAATTAAACAGATTTATCGAGTTATGATTGTGTTTTTAATATTTGAAAATGATATTAAGAATTCAAATTGAGCGCTATTTGGCTTTTACCGCAAATTTTGTTTTTTTGACTGTATGCACGGGATAAGTGAGCACATTATAACTGTTTGCGAGTCTATATTTCGAAATTTATTCACCGAATTTATTTGGGTTTCGTCTACAACATCAACTTTGACCATCGCGTAGAGTTTCGAGAATGAGTGGGCCCGTACGCCATCAATACGATAAAATAAGTAAGTGTACTGATTGCCAATTGAAAGTGGTGAATATGCATAAAATCAAAATTCGCATTAATTACGTGCAATAAGATTTCATTCTCGGTTCTGATTATAATAAATGGATTATTTCAGCGTTCTATTATTTAAAGGAAACAGGTTTCACTTAATTATTGTGAAAATATTTTCATTGAAACAATCGCGTTATTTTGATTTACTAATTCTCGGTTCTCATTTATGTACTTCATACGATATTGCATTAAAAATGGTATAATTAAGCTGACAGCAACTCTTTCTTAGGATTGTTTTATCGCCTATTAAGCTTTCATGAAACTTACAAATTATGTTGGTCAAGATTAATTTGTCCCTAAGGTACAACGCTATTTATTTGTCATCTTGTAATTATCTTATACAAATTTCAACTACAGTTTTGTTTATATGCCATAAAATTAAAAATCACTATATGTTCGTCCCATGCGTTTCGATGACTTGCAACTTATAGGTGATATGATAATATATGTATACATATTTGTCTGATATTTGCATTGTTTTGCGTATACGGACTGCTTTCACTAACTGTCTGTTTGCTTAGACAATACAAAAAAATTGAAAAAGCTATGCATTCAACACAAATCCGAGAATTTTAAGTTATGCGGATGGTAAAAACTAGAATGACGTGATTGGGCTTCCTTTGGGGGATTTTTTAAATAACAATTTATCACTACTAGCTCTTCAATAGTAGCACAAAGCCATTGGACCGCCGTCATTGCTGTAGCGAAAATTAGTCTTAAGTGATATTTATGTAGCAATTAGCAGGATTTATGCCGACATTCGGCTTAAACTCGCACAGTTTTGCAAATTAATCTTCACACAAATCGATATTTTATGTGTTTTTATTTATATTTCAATCGTTGATAACGATAGCCTAATGTTATTTTCCCTTGAAAAAAAATGTATTGAAAAAATGTATTTTCTCTATTTTAAATAAATTAAAATTTTGGTTTTATCATAATAAAATTCGGGTGCTTCATAAATTAAAAAGCCCACGCGAAGGAGGAGAGCTCAGTATATCTTGGAAATTCGTTTTATTTCTCATGAGGTTACAGCTACATAACTGCCAAAAACGGCTCGTTTGAATTAATTACTTGTTACAGTCAATATTTGACCAGATGTACATTTGCAATTTTTAAAGCATCAGCAATAAAAAAATCTGGTGGTTTTAAATTTGTTCTGCAAATTTTACCTTTCATTTAAATCACGTCTAACACCAAATGCATATTATCACCTAGAATTCACATTTATTCCATAAAGTTTAATTTTTGGTTAAGATAAAAATTTTTTTAAATTACAACAACATTATGTATTGCCAGCTTATTTGGTGTTACAAATGATCTCAAATTAGTCATGATGGATGACAGTTATGCTTCTGATAATGGAGAAAACATTTTCTGTAACCTTTCGAACAGCAAGTAAATTTCCTCTGTCCGTTTTAGGCCAATTTTGTGTATGTTGGCTTATAAAAGCAAAGTATTATTCTGAAATGACAGAGGGTCAGTGGCATAATTTAATGAACTATTTCGAATGCTAAAATTTGTACAATTATGCACCAATCAGTTGTACACGTAGAGATAAATATTCTTTAAATATATTTAGCAGACTTGAGATGAAAATTAATTCTACTTTATTGAATCAGTCCGATAACATACCGCAACCACCGACAGTCACTTTAAATGAAGCGTTTCGAGCTTCTATGTTATTCATCAGAGAAAAACAGCGAACTGTCTCACAAGACTCGGATCTCAATGCACATCTTAACTGCTCTGACTTCCTGAAGCCACCTCCACACTATACTTAAGTGAAGTCTCGACTTCACATTTTAAATTTTACCACGAATGTAACATGACTGAGTGGCTCCCGGCAACTCATCTTCTTTGGATGTTAAATTTGTTTGTCTTTTAATCTTTGTGAGCGCCGCGAAGAAGCTTTACAAACATTGAAAAAAAAACAAATTGAATGGTTGCAACATAGAAACAGTTTTTGCCATAAATGCATTGTTCAAAACAGAGTTATCATTGATTGTGTGAGGGGTAGCAAAAAATCTTTAAATAATATATGCTGACTTGAAAAAAAAACTTATTCATATTTATTAAGGCAGTGGCACAGAATGGCCAATCTACCGTCGTTCGCGTCCACTGACTTGTTTGACATTTTTGTACATCATCAGATGACGACGGCAATTTTACAAACGAAGCTCGATCCGCTATACAAATATGAGTTAAGCTATATCTGTTCTAAATGGAAGGCATCTATAAGGTTCATAAAAGTCATGTTGCTTCAGTTCATACACGCGGAAATAAAAATGCCGTATATATCGCATTTCATCTGTCAGGTATAAATTTTTTAACTCCTTACACACATTAGCAGATTAACAGATAAATCTGCAACTCCTTGACTTATATCTGTAGTAATTTAATTCTTCTAATTTACACCAAAGAAAAACTGTCAATGTATTGAGTCGCAGTATGGCGAAGAGCAAATTTAGTTAATCTGATAATTGTTGTTTAATCAACTGCAATGTTGATGTCTCATATCGGTACCAAAAAAGTTAACGCCTTTAACTTTAACTGGTTCAAAAGTGATATTTCTCGAAATTCACACGGCCAAGAAAAAATTTAAATTAATTAATCTTTAGAGGTGAAAAAGGCCTAAAGTAATTTATTACTTTTTGGAAAATCCATTTTATGATTTAAATGTCAATCCGGTCGCTGACGAAGTAATCTTAATTGTATAATTTTTCTTTGTAACTTTTAGAAAAAATACATAAATTAACAGTTCAGTTAAATTCATTAACTTTGGCGTGCAAATATTTTTCTAAATTACAAATACAGTATTTCTACATGAAAATTATGTTGTCAGACGAACAAAACCGGGTAAACTTATTTAAATTAGCGAAGAAAGAAAGCAGCTCTTGCAAAACTGTTGTCAAACTAGCATTCGACTTACTGCTTTCAAAAGGATCAGGGTTATCACCAAAAACCGGAATCAAAATACGGACAATATATAGTAAAATTTTACTAAATAAGCAATTAGTCTAAACTTCTGAAATCTAGTCTTCATACAAAAATCTGGTTAAACGTAATTTTTTGTCGTGTAGGATTTAAAAGTATTGGGGGATATAAATTTGTCCAGTAACCTGCCGGTAACTTATCCTGACGCCGCCTTATACAATTTGTTTAAGGAATCTTTGACGGGAATACACATATTAAATTGCACTTATTCTGACAATAAGTTTAACTGCCAAATAAATATGTTGCCTTATTTGAAAATATACTCCTTATGACAAACCGCTCTTATTGCGATAAATACGTTTAAATCTTATAAAATGTGTTACCGATCAAATTTGTATTATGACTCAAGCAACTATAACCAAATTATTGAAAAACCAACAGTGATTCTTACAATGTGGCCTACTTATAAAAATGTATCCAATTAAATCAATTAGCTTTTGTAGGTCGTCAAATGAAGAGCGAGTTAATTCCGCATTTAGCTTTAATTGTCGTCATTCACATAAATGTCGTACATACACGTATAGACATATCGTGATCTACCACTGAAACAAACAACTACGTCAGTTTTGCGTAATGGCTTAGTACAAATTAATGAATTCACAGTTGTTGTCAAATTATTAAACTACGTTTATCTTACCGTAATGTGCAAATTGTATTTTTATGTCAATGTGTTAAAATAAAGGAAGACCTGTTTAGATGCTCAGTATTTAATATTGATGTATTAGCCCTTGCCAAAGGAACAGTACTACACGCAAATTTTCATACGTCTCTGATTAAAGCTACTTTGCTAGTTATTAAAATAAACCATCATTGATTGCGCGAGCGACGATAAAAATTTAATAGGTCAAGTTTGGCGTTTGAGATAAACACAAATCTCATTATATTCAAAGCTCGAAAGCGCGATACGAAGAATAGTTACAGAATTGTCGCCAATGCTGGTAATTTTAACCTCAAAAAAATTTGATCTGCTTTTTTATTTAAATTGAAAATGAGAAAGCTTAATTAAGTAAAAGTTTTCCCACTTCTGAAAATTAATTAAATCAATTTAGTCAGATTCAAAATATATTACGTTATGGTAAATCATTTGGACGGCTAAATTTTCTCAACCGCACAAATAGGTGTCATGTGCCCAAACACATGGATTTATTAAAACAAAATACAAAATATACCTTAGCAGTTTTTAAAAAAATTTCACGAGATTGCAAACGCAACTCACCAAGTAGATCAATTTCATCTTTATTTAGCACTCATTCTCTAGTTGCCGGAATTGCCGCGTTTGATCATCGAAGTATGGCTTTAATTCATCATATTCGTGCAATAAATTCACTAGACCACCCAAGACGCGCACGGCTTGCATCTTTCATTTGTGTTTTAACGTATAATTTTTGATCAGTTTACCCTTTGAATGGTTTCTTTATGGCACTGCATATAAGATATAGCTTCAATTAGCCATAAGACTTTTGACATATTTGAACACACACATCGCCACCGTGAGTGTTGTTATTGGTTTACTATATTATGGAATATATACGTTACGTCTTAGCAGGGCACTCATCAGTAGCGCTGCTAGTGGAGGCTTGAACAAAGGCGCATTCGTTTCCGTCTTGCAATACACTTTCATACGTCAAAGACTCACTTTTTATGCAAATTTTAGTTATATACCAACTTTTGGTTTTTAGCAGGTTATCATTTCAGGTAAATCCTATACAGCATCCCATCTAACTATCCATTTTCTTTCTATTCATTCCCTACTTTTCAAAAAGGACGATCACAATGCTACCTGGAGAACTAGTGAATTAAATTACATAAGCTAAATATTATTATGAATGCCTTCAGAATAATCTAATCGTTTCATAAAGTATGAAATGCAATCTCTTTTTTTATACTGGCAACATATTTAAATATAATTTAAGAAATAATATAGTAAAAGTTAATTTTGTAAATGCGACAAAGATATACGTAAGGCTAACATTAAAAATCTTCGCATTTATACATGAAGTAATTTAAACCAATTTAAAATCAGCGTCCCTTCAATTGTCACTGCTCGAATACCCTGACTATGAATTTTTTACGCCAAGCTTCGTTAACTGTGCTTTTATCTGTGCATTTCACAAAGAATATATTAAAAGCCCGAAATAAAAATAAACAAATTAGAGTGGAGAGTGAATTAAGTAAAGACTAATTTCAGTCGTAAATGAGCGTATAGAACTCCAGAAAGTGTTTTGGTTTGACATACAGGAAATTCCAATTGAAAAATGTATATAATTTAAATTTCTGACTTCCTGTTTGGCCGAACGTTTTACTTCTGACTTATTGAGTTTTAATGGAAAATTAAACACACACACATACAAACATATATATATATATATATATATATATATATATATATATATATATAGTTCATAAGACATTCCAAATAGTTTCCACTAAAAGGATAATCCAACCAAGATTTATAATTTAGAACATGATTAAAAATTAAGTTCAATATTTGGCATGTTTAACGAAGAAGAAACTTTGTCCGGATTCGACGACCGTCTGTGGCAAATTACGAGCAATATTTCACGAGTTCTCATTAAGGATGAAACCGGTTTACTGGATGACATTTTATTGCTGCCCGATGAAATATTGGTTTTACACATAAAAATAAAAATAATCAAAATCGTGCCATTTAAATTTAATTCAATATATATTTTATGTCAGTATAAGCTAAACATTGCACCAGATAGCAAATAGAAATCTTCTAGCAGACCAGTTTTTTTCTTTACCGGGATCTTTTCAATTTCTGTCTAGAGTTTGCCGTGGACGGAACGCGAACTGATGCGCATATATTTCGGCGTTTGAGTCTCGATCCACTGCAGAACCAAAATCGCATTAGCACAATTGTACGAGTGTAATACTCCGAAGAATATGGGCATCGGTTCGAGTCCTGTCCGCGGCAAATTCTGAAAAGTAATTTAAGGGTTCCCAGTAAAGACAGAGCTGGTCTTCGGGATGAATTGACTTTGCTACCTGATGCGGTGTTTAGTTTGTACTGACATGACATATGTAATCAAAATCTAGCCATTAGATTTTATATATATATATATATATATATATATATAATATAATAGGGTTGAAATTTAAATCAGTCCAATATTTTCTGCACCTTAAATGCAACCTTTGAAGCGTTTTCCTGTAATCAATTAAATTTTATATTTTACCATATTTTGTAACATTTAATCAGCTGTGTATTGAATATTCCTCAATAGACGTTTTAATCTTCACATTTTGAAGCTATAAAATCAGACGATTAAGGAAGTATGCAAGATTTTTTCGAGAATTTGGAAAATATCTTACCTCTAAATTTTAACACATATTGCTTCTATCTCGCAAAGAGTGTTATTTTTTAGGAAAACAATTCGTTTTTATAATATATTTACCAACAATGGTATTTCAGGTTTGCTTTCTATGTGGTTCTGTTTTTGCGCCTCAACAAGGCATTCGGTGCAAAGTGACAAAAATCTGAACACATTAATGTCTTAATGCTGCCCTTGCACTATATTTCCCTAAATTTTAGAAAAGAAGTTCAACTTATCAAGAATGAACTGACAGCCAATTCCCAAAAAAATTCCCTCCAATTTAAAACTCGCATTTGACGACAATTTTGTACAGTTCTTTTGATTTGTTGCAGTACCATATCACAATAGAATAGCACATAATGCTAGTTAATTGAATTCGAAGTTTATGTATTATAATTATATATATATATATATATATATATATATATATAATTATGTATATATATATACAAAATTTTTTCTGAAGCTATACAATAAATTTTGCTTATTCCAAAATTATAATGATACCGTTTTACAATTAAACGTACTATTTATTCATGTTTATGTTCAAGTCACTCTCGCCGAAAGTAAAATTTATGTTGCTTATGCGCTGAGGTGTACCATTGGTTGTCATTAGCATATCCTGTTATCAAATTATGGACGGAGATTTATTTATAAGATGAAGAACAGCATCGAAATATATACAGTGTGAATGCGTGATCTAAAGGTTTGAAGTTCAATATTACCAGGTAATTTAGATAATTACGTTTCCACAATATATATGTATGTATAACCGTATAGAATAAACTTTCTATAATGTGGAAAAAGCAATTCATAAATAAAATCAATTTGTAACTCGTCAAGTACTTTTGAGCATTCGCATCGACCGGGGTTCGAACCGAGATACATTTTCAAAGGGGTTTTACGCTCATCCACTGCGCCAAACCTGCCACCTACTTTTGTAACAATTCTGATTACGTGAAATCATTTTTTTATAGTTATCGATTGTAAGCGCTACGTTTGTTGATTAATTTGAAGTTTCAAAATTTTAGAGTAATGAATAGCCAGCAGGTTTTTAAATAATTTCCCGTTTATCCGTAAAAATTTCAATTATTAGAAAGTCTTAAATTTTGATATAAGTAGCTAGCATAAGCCATATTGTTATCACTTGTAAAGAGACCAATCTATAAATTTAAATCCTATTATTTCTTTATCATTTAAATTGAATTTAAATAAATTCCTTTCCCTGAATCCTGGAACATGGCATCTGTTACAAATGAAATTACTAGCTACTCAGTCAAGCTAATGATATTTCGACATAAGGCTCTGTATCGTTTTTCTTGCATAATAAGCTTCAATCACAAGTATCAATTGCATACGTAAATATACTCACTTAATTTTTCAAGCTGATTTGCAATTACATCACTTATGTTTAAAATGCAGTGATACGAGTGTAATAATGTGCAAACGCATGATGAAAAAAGTGCTTCTAGTTGGACTCAGTTAAATTATTAATAATTTTTGCAATCTATGGTTTATGAAATATAAATTTAGCTTATGAATGAGCATTCTGCTTTTCAGATATAGCTGTAATTTTTCATTTTTCGAGTCATTGTAAAATGCATTAGATTAACTTTTACATGCGGATTGTCAATCATTATACATTATTTGATGGATATTAAGCACAAATATAGCCTTTTGATATTTGTGAATCCAGATTAGCGCCATTTAATTTTTTTTAAATTAAAGTTATTATATATCACAACATATAAATGTTTGTGTTTTTATTCAACCGAAATGTTGACATACTTCAATTTACATCATTGCCAGAGACAAGTATTCTGTTTTTATCTTGTATTAATATATCATTGATTTTTGTAACAGCAAATTACTCTATATACTAGCTATCTAGATCACAAGATTGTAACACAGTTACTTCAGTTAATTTTATCCTCATATTTAAAAAAATATATCTTATTTTTAAACTGAAAACAATAAATACAAATGGGTTTTAAAATAAACTTAGGATATGAATTATTTTTTAATTATCATAAATTGATTTCAAATCTCCGAGTTTCCTTTTTTGACTTACGAAACGAAATTAGAGATGTCGAAATTTATTTAGGTTTAATAGGCAATATATTCCCGATATTATACAACAGTCTTCTAAAAAACTTTCATAAAAGCAATTTTCGTGATCGCAAATTTGAATTATCTTAGGACGGGTCTTGACGCACTAGATATATCAATTTCAAATTTTTCAACTTGAGTAAGCTAGCAAAATATTTTCTATGGAGATGATAATTTGGAGTTGAACCAAAATAGACACCAGATTTTCTATATTTACCGAAAAAGCATTGTTTATTAATTTTATTTATTATTTGTTTACTACTTTCAAATAAACTTAGGATTTAACTTGTACTTCAAAGTCATCCAATCATTTGATCTCGGCTACAACTCGACGAGAATGTCCAGCATGCAGATTAAAACGGTGTTTCCAGGTTGGAATGCGTCCTGACTTGATTCAAATTCGAAAAAGTAAGAACACGAGTTTTGTTAAATATACTCATTGTTCCATTTATTTTTAAAATGCTTTCGTGTTACAAAAATAAATAAAATTACGCCTAATTAGTTAAGCACTTGTGTATCTGGTATTTTGTAGTACATAAAACGTAAATTCAATCGAGACCAGAAGTATATGCTGATGTTAAAATTAACGAGCATTATAATCTCGTGAACACATCTGTTTCGTGCTTACTAGCACTCAGGATTATATTATTATAATCAAGGTTGCGATCTTGATATAAGCACCTGACCCATTAATTCCTTACATATGTCAGTAATAACGACGAATTGTATAGCATAGAAAGGGCAATTTATCCAGTAGACCGGTTTGGTCCATATTGGGAACTCATCAGGTACTGTCTAGAATTTGCTGCGGTCAGTTCTCAAACCTTGGTACGTCTGCTTCGGAATCTGGTGCACTAACCACTGAGCCACCCTGCCGCACAATACACTACACACACTTTTCAGTTTTGTACTAACTAATGTAACATTGTTAGTCTATGTTTGGTCAATAAATGAGAGAATGTTAGGTAGTGCAATCGCTTTTTTTGTACGATAATTGAAGCAGTTGTAGAAACAAATTCATATAACGCCATTAACAATGCGCCTTGAAAGCCAACTCGCTGTATTTAACACAACCAAAGCCCCTAAATGGTACCAAAACTGTAATTTATTCAAAATGAAAATGAGGAAATGCCAAATTAATGTTGGAAGCAGCAGTCGTGCCACAAATATGATTTGAAATTAATGATTATTTGTAATTTGTTTTACTAGACGATTTGATATTATGCAAATAAAAGCCTATAGGTTTTTGATTAAAGCAAGGTTTGTGTGTGATGGTCAGGTAATCTTCGTCAGAACCTTGTCAATTAAGATGAAAAATCTAACGGCAGAGTTAGCATTAACTAAGTATTGGCTGAATGGAACTTTCATTTTAACCACTTAGGATATCTGCATAAGCGACACAACTGTTTTAGGGAATCAGAATACTACACAAATACCACCAGTTCTACATTTCAGCGGCGTAACTTTAATATATAAAGTATCGCTTTCTTTGTTTTTAAATGCAAATCAAATATTTTGATGTCCTTTATTGAATATCTAATCAGTAGTAGGCAGGCATAAAAATATCAGATATGATCATGGCTAATGCTGAAGCCATTTATAGACTGTCTTTAAATTTGATATTCTCTTTAATCACGATTGCGTTTTTGATATAAACACCTGAGCGCTAATATAAATATATTTGCCAGGATAAACCAAGCATTGTATAGTGTATAAGGGGAAATTCATCGCGTAAACCAATTTCGTCATTATTTAGAAGTCATCGCGTACTGTGCAAAATTTTCCGCAGATGGGGCTCTAACCTGGACATGTCTAATTCGGAATCTATTGCGCTAGCTACTGAAACACCCTGCTACACACTATCCACAATTTGCATTTATATACCAATTAATAGTACCTCTAGGAAGGGCAGACGATCCTCTTTCTCATGCTCTGACGTAAAGCCGATATTCTTATGTGCTTCGTTGAAACTTTGAAGCAGTGTTCGTGATTGCGACCTGTTCTTAAGGACAGGAAATATATCATCAACGTACCGTATATATTGAGCACATTTACTTATGTCACTCTTTAATGATGTATTTTCTAGATGCCCTAGAAAATCTCAGCCAACACTGGAGATAAGGGGCTTCCCATTGCGACACCATCAGTCTGTTTGTAGATCCTTCCATTAAAACGAAATCGTACGACTTTCGTGCAAAATAAGATAAGCTTGCGTAGAGTGTGACCTGGCACAGGCGATGGTAATATGTCGTGTTCCACCGCTTTGACTATAATGTCAATGGATGCATCAATTGGAACATTTGTAAACAAAGTCGTAACATCAAAAGATACAATAACCTTGTTTTTAGCATTTATATTTCGAATTTTGTTTACAAACTAAAACGAATCGGCAATCGAATAGTTACCTTGTAGTTTATGTAATGGTTCAAGTAAACGAACTAGCCATTTAGCTAATGCATGAAACGGAGAATTTACCATTGATAAAATTTGCCTCATAAGACAACATTTTTTGTGTGTTTTTGGTAATCCATACATTGTTGGCGTAGATGATTCAACTGGCATGAGCTTCTGTGCAGTGGCCTCCTCAATTAAACCGGCATCTGTCAATATCTTAATTTCATTTATTAGTTTGCGCTCCACTTTGTCTATTTCATCTGATTTATCGTCTAGACGCGTGAATTTTGTATTGTCCTTTAACACGTTTTCCATCTTATGTAGGTAGTCAGATTTGTCCATTCTAACTACGCTATTGCCCTTATCAGTGCATAATATTTTGATGTCTGCATTTCTGCTGACACCTCTAAGCGCAGTTAGATGTTGCTTTGTCAATGTATGCTGTTCTGCGTATTTAGACGATTTCAAATTTGAAGCCTGATCAACTAATGTAGCTTTGAACCAATTTTTATAATCAATACTGATAGGTACCAAGTAAGCTGCTTGTTCAAATAGCAATTCAAATGCTGCCTCGAAATCAGTATCACATTTATTAGAAGAATGTTTTCCATAATTTCGGACCATCGTTAGTGCCTCCATTGTTAGCTGATCGATTGGAACTTTTGATAAGTTAAGCACACACTTATCAAGATCGGTCCTTATTAAATCACACAAAACTCCAGGTTTTATATCTTTCTCCAATTTATTCAAGATACTTGCTTTATCTTTCTTCATAACTGCCGGCAAAAAACATCAGAAATTTCATTCTTGCAAAAAGACGTAGTTCGTCTAATACTCAAGACTTAGAACAACTAAGTCTTTTTGCACGAATGAACTTTCTGATATTCTGGTCGACAGTTATGAAGAAAGATAAAGCAAGAATTTTGAATAAATTGGAATTAAACAAACAGCTGACTTGAAACCTATTAGTATTGATTATAAAAATTGGTTCAAGGCTACATTAGTTGACCAGGCTTCAAATTTGAAATAGTCCAAATGCACAGAACAGCATGCATTGACAAAGCAACATCTAAATGCGCTTAGAGGTATCAGCAGAAATGCAGGCATCAACATACTATGCGCTGATAAAAGAAAGAGCGTAGTTATAATGGACAAATCTAACTACCTACATAAAATGGAAAACGTGTTAAAGGACAATACAAAATTCACGCGTCTAGACGATAAATCAGAAGAAATAGACAAAGTGGAGCGCAAAGTAATAAATGAAATTAAAATCTTGACGGATACCGGTTTAATTGAGGAGGCCACTGCACAGAAGCTCAAGCCAGTTGGATCATCTACGCCAACAATGTATGGATTACCAAAAACACACAAAAAATGTTGTCCTATTAGGCCAATTTTATCAATGGTAAATTACCCGTTTCATTCACTATCTAAATGGCTAGTTCGTTTACCTGAACCGTTACATTAACTACTAGGTAATTATTCGGTTGCCGATTCGTTTGAGTTTGTAAACAAATTTCAAGATATAAATGTTAAAAACAAGGTTATTGTATCCTTTGATGTTACGTCTTTGTTTACAAATGTTCCAATTGATGAAACTATTGACATTATAGTCAAAGCGCTGGAACACGACATATTATCATCGCCTGTGCCTGGTCACACTCTATGCAAGCTTATTTTATTATACACAAAGGACGTACAGTCTCGTTCTAATGGAAGCATCTATAATCAGACTGATGGTGTGGCAATGGGTTGCCCCATATCTCCAGTGTTGGCTGAGATTTTTCTAGGGCACCTAGAGAACACATCATTAAAGAGTGACATAAGTAAATGTGCTTAATATATACTGAAACTGGATGATATATACGAATATCGGGTTCACGTCAGAGCATGAGAAATAGGATCGTCTGTCCTTCCTTAATTTACTATTAAAGAAGAAAACTAATGGTAAATTAAACAGAACAATTTACCATAAACCAATAATAATTAATGTTTCTTGGTTAGCCTTTCCTTTAGATGGAGTCGAGATGGAATCCATTTTGACCTAAATTTCCAACTAACCATCCCAAATCTGTCATTATAGAACGCAACCTTGATTAAAGTTATTCTTACATATCCTCGCCCGCGCAACCAATTTTCATTTAATTTTAATTTTATAGTTGTCTTTTGAAAATTAATTGAATGTCTAAATAACTGCATCAAAGTAATCTTTCCTACTGCTTTTCACTCAGTTTGAAATTTTGGATATTCTCCAAAAATTATGCCACCCACTAAATAGATGCTTTTAGATAGGCTTAAGTAGTGTATGTAGTCATAATGACTCTCGAGCTAAATCGGTGTACTTACATATTTTCATTGTAAAATTATTTAGAAAATCTCTCAATTAACGCCGAATATATCAGCTTTATTTAAACGCCCCCTGTTTATTATTTGCATATTTTTATTTTTATAAAGTTACCTATTTGTGTGTTTGTTGGTAGATCGGGCATAGAAACTATGTTTATGCAATTTTGGAAATATGCTGAGTTGATGTATATTTTTCCTTCAGTTTGACCGCCCAAGATATAAATGTTATACTTGTCAATAAAATTTTACTATTTGTTTTTTTAAACTATTTTATGTGTACATTGATCAAAAATTTCTCTTTTATATGTTAAACTATATTGGGTGTAGATAGAAAGGGAGAGTCGCGTAGAAAATATTTGTAAACTCCTGTTTATTTTTTAATTACATGTTACAACTTTACTCGCTGTTCGTACCGCGTTAATTGATAGATTATCTAAATAATTGTACAATTAAACTATGTAAACCACCCATGGTTTGTTAGTTTTAGTCTATAAACCCTATTATCAAAATCCGCTGGTGTATGTCATTTTCATTTAGACTAAGGAATATTTCTAGATAGATTAGAATCTTGGCACAGGCCTGCAGTAAATAAAATAGACTAGGAGGACGGTTCGGTTGGAGAATAATGTAATTATTTGTGGTGATTCAACATTCACCGACCATTATAGAAACATCAGAATATAATAACTTAAAATCAAATGAACACGTCCAAAAAACCTAAGCTATCAGGTTAGTATGTCTTGGAGGAATTTTTCATTTTAATCTAAGTGGAGCAGATTTTGCAAGAGTGTGCTATTTCTGTTGCACAGATATTCATTTTATTTGCAATAGCCAATTTTATAGAGATATCGTCTATTGGCGAGATCAAATCTAGACTCCATGGTAGTCGATATATTTTTGCGTAATGTATAACTAATTAGCTCCAAACCATTCATTATAATGCAACAATAAAACCACTAAATCAAGTTTGCGAGCTTGAAGTAATCACCAATCCCATTGTATTTAAATAGTCGTCGAACAACATAACAAAACTACCGCCAGCCGCAACGCACTGACGCGTTTCGACCTTCCTTGATCATCAACAGAGTACGACGGCAAACTGACTATTGAGGATCAAACCGCATTGAATATATATGGAAATCAAATTTAGATATGTGGTCTCTCCCCAGTAGTCCGCATACATTGAACTTGGACTGAAATGTCGATGCACAATTTCTATGCAGTCACGAACATTATCTTTGTAGCTTTCGCCACATATACATATATAGTATTACGAATTTGATTATTTTAAGGGTGGTGGTAATACTTAATCAAGTTTGCGTGCTTGAAGCAAGCATCATCCTATTGTATTTAACCAGTCGTCGAACAACATAACAAAACTAATGCCAGCCGCAACGCACTGACGCGTTTCGACCTTCCTTGATCATCATCAGATTACGACGGTAAACTGACTATCGAGGATCAAACCGCATTGAATATATATGGAAATAAAAATTAGATATGCGGCTCTCACCTCTAGCAGTCTCGCATACATTGAACTTGTTGTTGACGACTGTTTAAATACAATGGGATTGGTGTTTACTTCAAGCTCGCAAACTTGATTTAAAGAATTGTTACCCCCACCCGCGCAAACAATTATTGTTAAATAAAACCACTATTTAGATGAGATTGCTTCTGTGATAGCCGTGTGCATACTGAAGAAGTATTGAATCAATTCAATAAATTGTATCAGAATACTCGGTTTACAATAGAAATCGAAGAGGCGGATAATCTACTTTTCCTACCTTGTCTACTCCAAAGTTTGAGCTAGCGGCACATTTCGATGATCAGTCTACTATAACAAAACCTTGACAGCAAAATATTTATATGAAAAGGACACGAGTTTTAGTTAAGACATTGTGTGATAGGATATTACTTATTAGGTTTAGTAGGTACTTGCAGACTAAATCATATGGTGTGAGAACATTTATTATCATTAATGGTTACTAACCACATTTTGTAGGTTGGTACAAACCCTTTTGTGAGTATTTGAACAATTGGTAATAAACAGGTGTGCATTCACTTTCAATATGAGGATAAAGAGACAATGAAGCGCATACAATAAAGGTAACACTCATCATCGGCCACTACAGATTTTGCAGCTGACTTAACTTTAATTTACATTCACCACCTCACTTCCACTACCTGGTGTGCAAGACAAAGTTCCTCTACAAACTGTATGCAAAACTATGCAAAAATTTAATTACAACTTTGGGAAATCATATTTTGGCTGATATAGCCGAAATTTAGTTTTGAAAGAAACATGTAGCGCGACAGGAAACAGATTAAATAACTTTTACTGGTTGAGCTCAACTCTGTGTTTGCATCCATTACCATCAATTTGAGTCCGAATATTTCCACTTCCGATATCGGAAGCCTTTTTCAAGTGTGATAAATTTACTTTAAATTGTTTCATTTATAATTATTAGTAGATCTATTAAGCATAACCCTCTTCATTAAATATTGGACATAATAATTTTTCTACCAATGTTGCATTCATTAAAACATTGTCCGATTTTATTACAAACGACACCCTAATTAATCTTTTGTGGTTTCATAACGTGATGCATTTGCATTCATCAATGTCTATTTAATGACCTGTTTCTCATAAATGCCTACCTGGATCTGATCTTCCAACTTATCCGTAATTGCAAGCCGTTTTTTGTTCCCATCTATAAACCTTTATCTGGCGCATGGTTTTGCATATATACCTGGGCTTGCAATCTTTGCACGCTATCGCCTATACTTCTGATGTACTGAGGGGTTCTATTTTTTCTCTTTGGTTAGGTAGTATATTGCTTCTAGGAAGCGACTGGTTTAAAACTATTTTGATTTTATTTTTAGCTGCTGTTATATTAATGTTTTTGCTCAAATTGGAAAGAGGAGAGATGCAAGCCAAATTATGAATTGAGAAAGACTTAAGAGCGGAATTATTATGCAACAAATTAATATGCCTTAATTCGGATAGAGGCGGCGCAAGATTATTAATGGCCCAGTCAGATTATGAGATTAAAATGTATGAGTAATTAAATAATGTCGAGTTTTATAACAAAATAAATAAAGACCCAACGGATAAATTGCATATAGAGGTTAAGATGATTGAGCCAGATGAATTAGATTCAGAACTTGGGAATTTATTAATACAACGTGATACAGACCCTCCGAGAGTTTATGGTTTAGTGTAGATTCATAAGCAAGGTAATCAACTTAGATTAGTTTTAAATGTACAGAACTCGCAAACTTATAGATTGTCTAAATTTCTATTCAACAGTATTAGAAAAGGTAAGTATTTTCTGATAATTATTTAAAGTACTCATAATTTTATTGACATTATTAGTAGACATAATTTGATGGTGTGTGATAATATAGCAATCCTGGATGTTGTATCGATTTATATTAACGTCTCTGCGCAAGCAGCATTAGAAAGTGTGAAGCGTGGCCTAACAGAATTTCCAGAGATAATAGAAGGTAGTAAAATGACGTTAAGAAGTATTATGGAAATTTTAAATATTTGTGTGTCTTCCATCTACTTTATTTTCGTAAAATAATTTTATAAACAAGTTTAAGGTGTCTCTATGACACGACCGCTATCGGTCCCGGTTTCTAATAATTTATGCACTATTTTGAACCAAATCTGTTGCTAAATTCTCCTATTGAGCCAAACATGTATGTAAGATTCATGGATAATATTTTTGTAATTTGGTATCATAGTAATAATGAGTTAAGGAAATATCTAGTTAAACAACCAGTTAAATGAACAAAAATTTACATTAGAAAAAGAGAATAATGATGAATTATCATAAGAGATACCGTTTATTGGGAACGAATTGAAAATGACCGAGAACGATATAAATTCCTATTTCCTTATATTTGTTTTTCAAAAACATTATTCAGTAGATTGTACACAGATTTACAAATGGATATGCTGGACGATGTCTTCATAAATAATTATATAATAAGCTGACATATTAATTATATATATCGCGAAATTATAAGTTGGCATTTATTAATTTCAAACGGTTGCTTATATTTGTATATATGTTTTTATAGAAATGACATGTATTTTATATATTTATATAACTTTTGAATAATATCATAAATAAATAATAATTTTGTGTTATAGAATAAATCTATGGTTAACTGAAAGCACTTGTCTTTAAAGGAAAGGGTAAAATGTTTCCTTCATATATATATATATATATATATATATATATATATATATAAATTTTGAGCTAAAAATATTAACAAATGTAGATGAATGTTGATTGAATAAGAGCTATAGCAATTATGTCTACACCTGATGTCCGTCAGTGGCAATGAAATATTGTGACATCTCTTAGTTATCATTGCTTTTAATGTAAAATCAGTCTCAAAGTAAAAAATATACAAGAAGTACGCATGTAAATTTCCATTTTTGGCAAATGTTGACTTCCATTTTGTAAAATTAAGTGGACCTATTGTTTGAATTTTCCTGTGTCAATTTAATGTGTTCGTGAGGTATTTGACATAATTGCACATTTTGCAAAAAAAATCAAGCAATTTTTTTCATGTAGCGGATAACATAAATTAAATATTAACTAGATTAAAAGCGACAATACTATAAATCTTCTTGAACGCATGTATGTAAGTAAATAGGACAAACATTGTCTTGTAAGTTATAAACAACACGTCTTTATGTTGACATCCTTATTAGTTGCTTGCTAAACAGACTTTTAAACTTTTTCCAACTTGTACTGCATAAAAAATGCTTTATGATGGTAGACGAAATAAATTTCGTACCAATCTATATTTATAAATTAAGTAAACAAAGTTGCAGTAATACTAAGTATCCTTCAACAAATTACTTATATATATATATATATATATAAATGCAATGCCTTTGTGCACTTAATATTGTATGAAATATCAAACGTATTTCATTCAATAGGCCGGCATTGTTCATATAAGACGCTGATAATTAATTTGTATACATATGCGTATTCAAATACGCCTGCATTTTTTTTACAAATATCCTTCTAAAAGATTTTGCCTACATCATAATAGGGCATTTTTTCTGTCATTTTAATAATTAGTATTAAATACTAAAGTGAACATTGGTTGCGTGGGCCGTGATAACAATTACTTTTAATCAAGGTGAAATAAAATCGTATTTTATACATAACTTAGTCAATATTACATAAGAATTGTTCTGTGTAGAAAAGGCAATACAACTGGTATTGCAGTTTCGTCCTTATTGGGAACTCATCACGTACTGCCCAGAATTCTTTTGCGATTAGGGCTCGAACTTGAGCACGTCTGCTTAGAGCAAGAGATTCCAAAGCAGACGCGCCAAGTTTAGAGCCCTGTCCGCGGAAAATTTTGGAAAGAACGTTATGAGATCTTAATTTGGACGTTACCGGTCTACTGGATGAATTGCTTTTTCTACACTATACAATTCTTACTTTAAACTAACAAATTTACTTGCATAACGGGTTTGGTATTTATATCAAGATCGCGAATTTGATTGAAAGTTAAATTTTTTGTTGTTGTTTAAACGTTACAAATTGTAAAGGGGAATAGTTGAAACTAGCTAGAAATTTAAATATCTTATAAAGAATAATTTATTAATTCACATAACCGTTGTTTTTAACTTCACTTCACGGCTGATATCTTTTGGCTAATATTCACATTTAATGTAAGAAATACTTTTAAATGGAAGTATTGCTTATAGCAATTGATAAATAAATAAATTAATAAGTGGATTGTATCCGAAAGTATTCTCACTTGAGGTTCTAGCAGCTATTAAAAATGATTTAATATTATCTTATATATGAGTTCTATAAGAGACTGTCTCGTTTATTCATTCGGCTTAGTCAAATATTTAAACTCATAACATTGCATACAGTTAAAGCAATTTGTTTGATGTGTGCGAATGTTAGCAATTCGCATTTAAATGCCGAAGTTACACAATTGATGACATTGATTGCTTGCAACTACCTAATAAATCGGTATGCACATTGTTTAAAAATTTTCCGTGAATTGTGATTAATGTAGTTCGTTTCACATTTAAACCGAAAAAGTGGTCTTCTTACCTATTAACATTTAGTTGGAGAATTTTCAAAGACCCTTTCCGGCTATCTATACCATTATTACATAAATCGTTTAAAAGCAACATGCAGTATTATTTGCGAATTCTTCGATGACCTAACACTTTCCAGATTATGAAAGTTGTACCTTGCGTATTTAATGAATACATTTTTATGATTTGTATATTTTGAAGCATTTAACATACTTGTGCATAACTATATATTCTAATAAGATAGCAAAGCTCTAAATTTCATCAAGTTGATTTTACCTAAAAATAAAAATCGCTGTCAATATTAGAAAACGTTTTATTGAGAACATGAACAAATAAATAATAAAATGGTATGAATAACGTTTACGAGAAAAATGTCATAAATTCTGTCGTTAGCAGATTAAATTGCATTCACCTTGTTCGTAAAGATTACGAGATACTCTTTGTTTGACAACTTCTATGTAGTTTTGAGAAAGATTTGTTTATGAAAATAACCATCCATTTGAGCAGAAACAGCAAAATGGAGCTCACTTTTGAATTCAGTTTAGAAAGCACTTAGCGATATTTGAAACTCCTTAAGAGATAAATAAATATATATTAATCAATTATTACATTTCCTATTGATTTTTCTGTTGCATATAAATTATTTTCATAACGCCTCGCTAATGTTTTGAAATTTACGAGCTATGGAACATCCTTTGTTCGGGCAATACGACATAGTTTGAATTATTTCAGTGTAGTTGCCATTCGCAATGTTTGCGCACGCCAAGTCGTTTGATAAATGCACAAATTGCATTTCGCCAATTTCTAATAAACAATTGACAATACCCGGCGATAGTTTTACTGCGAGGAAAATATGTATAAACTATTTATGATAGGGCTCTATTATTTCATTACCTGAGGTGTGATTTAAAAAATTTCTTGGATGAATTATGAGTCAGTTCTGATCACAAGTACTTGGGCTTAAAAATTCTGATGGAATTTAAATTTAGTAGCATATTTAAATGAATCTGAAAAATTTACTATCCAGATGGTCGAAAAACGGAAGCACAGTCACCTCTAGCTCACAACGATAGCAAACATTATCTTCACATTACAGGTTTCATCAAATCATTACCATAGAGATTGTGTTCAGTGCCAACAAAATGTGAGCGCATGCTGAGAAATAGTTCGACAATAGCTTTAACATATTTCAAGAAATAAAGATTCTATTACAAAGTTATAATCGAAAGTTCCTTAAAATTACATGCTATCACACAAATAAAATCGAAATCGATAAATGTATCTTTATAAATAAACCAGGTAAGTCTTCCTGCAAGTTACATAAACCATTAGAAAATATCATAAACACGAACTTCAGCAAGGACTCATTCATCCTGGCAGCTGAACTAAAGGCAAAAGACATCCGACAAAACCAAATGGTCGCGCTTGACGTCTGATCCTTGTTTACGAACATTCCACCGGAATAATAAACGACGATCTTGCGTGACCTGATTGAAAATGAGTTTCACGCGTTTCGTATAGACACCAATGATCTCGAAGACCTCATATAAACATACACAAAACGTGCAGTTTACGTTTGAGGGTAAAAGTTACCGTCAGTTCAGTGGTGTAACTATAGGAAGCTGCATTGCACCCTTCCTGGCAGACGTATACATGCAAAATGTTGAACAAACGAGCCTAATAAATAATATTGCCCAGTTTACACTCTACAAAAAGTAGGTAACTGATATATTATTGTTCATTCCAGATGGAACAGACCCAAACGAAATCCTCAAACAGGCCACTCGAGCCGATCCAATCAGCAAATTCACTCTCTTATTAGTGAAATACAATACCTGTCCCTTCTTGGCATCCTACTCACTCGAGAATAAAATGGCAATTTGACACTGGCAATACATGCAAAATCTACTTTAGCTGATCAATACATTCACCACTATAACAATTTACGAAAATCTTACAAAATAAACCTACTTATCAACCCAGCAAACGGAATCAGCAAGATCTGCTCTGAACACAAGATCGAGGAAGAACTAGGCTACCTTAGGGAAATATTGCTAATGAACAACTATTTGGAGAGTTTCATAGATGTCAACATCAAACCACGTCATATTCGTACTGCAGAAAATACCGTCAACCTACAAACAACCTACCCGACTCAAGGCATGCACGGCTGTTAGATGGAATCGCTAAGGAGAATTTTACAGTGTAAAAATCAACATCAGTTTTATCACACAGAATTTTATTTAAAATGTCTGGGTATCGTCAGAAAAATCAGCTATTTCCGTTCACGTATGTTAAACGGGGCCCTCAGCAAATTGGACCAATTTCTCAATTCTACACAAAGCAAACTCCGAAAACTTATTATATTTATAAAATTCTTTATAAAAAAAACGAGTGTCCAGTCTCAATATTCAAAAGATTCGCGAGCATGTTATTTTAATTGACTAGTCAAGAAGCACAAAACCCAAGAACAATTTACTAGCATTCGGGCAAGTCAAATCACCCACTAAACCAGCCTCAACAACCAGTCGATCGGATTGGCAAAAAACTATCGAGGGAAAAATGCTGTGTAAACGGCAGTACATCCGTCGTAAACAGCAACATAAATGTCGCAAAAATATGAGCATTCAACACTGCAATCCGCACATCCTGCGCTTGTTATATATATATATATATATATATATATATATATATATATATATATATATATATATATATGTCTAACCAAAGGACATCATTTTATACATAGTTTGGTTGTTTAAATGGAGAAAGAACGGTGGAGTAGCATTTTGTTTTCCATATCTTGTGACAAAGGTCATATTAATGATGAATTTTGTTTGGTCCAACGAGCAATAAAGCCTTTTTTTCGAATGGCATATATAAACGCGATGCATTTCACGGCAATATCACACCTGATCTTGCACCAGCCGTGTTATGTATGTTGTCTGCTTGTTCGGTTTATGTAATCATGAATATTGTGGCATCTAAATTTATTTTACGTTTTTATACTTAATGATGCAACATTAATTTCAGTTTTATGAAAGTAGCATTGTGGAAAACCGATTGATCGAGATGCAGTTAAAACTTATAAAACTGAGTCTTTGTAGTAATTCAGCTTCGTCTGCGGAATTTGCCTTGAAACCAGCTGCAACATCTTTGCATAATCGTAGACCACATTAGGTAAACTGATTTAGCCTATAGAACAAAGAAAAAATGTTATACGAATGTGGTGAGAATTTCTACTTAACACAAGTTTGCCTCGTGAATTAGGAAACACTACAATTAATTTGTACAAATAGAAACGCAATATACCTTAGCTAAAATACAAAACAAAATTTGCTGGTCGCACAAAATTTAATTACCCTGATTTATCATCTCTAAACATTGACAAAGGCGGACTGAGTTGGCTTAATCTATGGTAATATATAAAAATATAAATGTGTTGACCATAATATATTTATTTTTGCTTTTTAATCTGTAAATTCAATAATAATTCCATTACATTAAAGATAAAGTTTTTTTTAAATTCTGCTTTAAATCTACTAGAGAGCGATAATACTAAACGAACTTTAATTTAAATAAACATCGGCATACAAATAAGGCTTATCACATGTTAATCAATATTTAAATGTTCACTTATCAAAATTGATGAAGTTTCGTTTTAGTTTTTTAATAGTATTTGGCTATCCAGCGTTTGCTTATGTGCGATTTAATGTGTTTCCACATGCGTTATTGATACTTTTCGATTTTATTTTATCATTAAAATCCCACGCTCGGCGTAAACTAAATGAACTACTAGCATATTTTTTATCACAGTCGATAACACAGTTTCAAGAACGGCAGATTAATTTGGTTTTTGTAAACTTTAATTATTAGCATTAAACTCCGATAAATCAATTCTATATACCTATGTGTACCATTTACCCAGGTGGCATGACGTGTGTTTTATAATTACCGATCCAATGTGGCTTGCTGAAATTTGACTCTAAGACGTGCAAAATAGAGTTCACATATAGAAAAGGCTAACTAAAATCATAAGTTGATATATGATAACAAATTGCGTGTGGTGTGCAACACAGTAGTATAAGTTCAATATTCAGAAAAAATGCACCCTTCCTCGGGCACTTTTGCACCACATGCATGCAAATATTTAACGAATACTAAATTTGGACAGAAACAATTTTTTTTTTGAAGAATTGTTTTTGCTACCTTAAACAACGTGGAGTTTATACTGCCAGTATATACAGAATCAAAATCTTGCCATTAGATTTCAATTCGATATATATGTCTTCGTCAAGTTCGAACTTCAGAGGATCCAAGAAACTCCAACCAAAACCATAGGATACCGAAGAATATTTTATTTTTCACGTCTTAAATAGTGTGTGAAGTGTGCAAGAGGCGTGCCGCAGTAGAGAAAGCCTTGTCCGCAGCACATTCGGATAGTATTTGGCGTGTTTACAATAAGTACGCAAATAGTCTAATGCTGAATTATCTATGCTATCTGATTTATTATGGACACCGCATATTCAACATTCTGATATTAAACTGCATATATATATATATATATATATATATATATATATATATATTATCACAACAGAAATATGAAATAACAAAAATATATTATTCTGCTATACTTAAAATTCATGTTCGTGCAGAAATACCTCACATGAATTTATTAATACATATGGCGTATCTATTTTATGTATTTATAAGTGGACTTTTGTAAACAACTTGATAATAGGTGTGGCATTCCTAAGATAACACATTAACTGAGCCGAAACCTTGATCTGCACCTGTTTTTAGATAGGTCCATGTGTGATCATTGACAGTTATGAAACAAGAATATCTTTCTAATAAATTAGCGAGTTTTTCAATATTTAAAAATTAATGACTAAACATAAGTGCATTTCTGTGTCAAAATACAATTAAGATTTGTCAGATTTATAACCTTACGTTGGAATTTGTAAACGCTAATTAAAATTGCGGCGTTTACACGTGAATAAAGTTATATTAAACAAGGCATTTTAAAAAACTGTAAGAAGTATATAATATGTTGTAATCAACACTTTCTGCAAAATTGTTTCCGTTTGTTGATTATTTTCATTTGCGCTTCCTGAAACCTTTCAATAACAATATTTTAGAAAACATGCTAGATTTTCATTAAATATAATATAAAAACTTATAAATCGTCATTATAATGAAAATATCCATAATCCTGAAAAAATTTAAGCTAATGCTATTGGCAGACAAAATACTACTTTTTGTGTTGTCCATATTTGTAAGTTTATTTTTTTTTTAAAGTTTGGAATAAAGCGTGATCCACCTCGTTTTGTTAATAGAAGCCAACACACACATAAATACAAATGCAAATAGACTAACTAGCACACGATTGCAGTTATATTGTTGCGTGAAACGACAGTTAGTAAGTTATTTTTTTCTCAAAATATATGTCTACACAGAAGCCCATTAGCTTAGCTTAATTATTATACTAAAAGTGTTATTAAACACATGTCATATTCAGATTGTGTGAATTAAACTAATTCCAGTTTTTTGTTTACGTAGAGCAAAAAGACAGTTACAATAAAGGGAATATCACGAGATTCGATTGTATTCAATTTTTTACAGAGAAAGTTAGTTATAAATTAATTGCGGATATCTTGTTTCTCGTATTTTAGTGAATATAAATCTGCTTAGTTTACTTAAACTACAAAACGGAAATGGCCGAAAGTCTGATTAAATTGCTTTAATAAATTGTGTTAATGATTCAGCAAGCAATGCCATAGACAAGGCATTTTATTTGCAATGCTGACATCACCTGTGTGAGGCCAGCTAGTTTATTCCTAATCTTGTACCAAAGATATTCCATTACATTTATTTAAATTTTACTGAACGTTTCATGTGAAAAAACGTATTGCTAACTCGCCTATATAGTTGATAAGAATTAATCTTTACGTAATCTTCCTAGTGGTCACTCGTTCATCTACATTTATTCTGAGTTCAACGGCATAGATTGCATGCAAGTGGAGTACACGATATAATGATGCCAACAATAACATTAAGTAAACTAATATTAAGCACCAATCCAATTGCATCTAACCGGTTGCTCGACATGGAATATTAATCCGTTAGCATATTTTGTTTAAAGAATCGTTATCACTATCGATGTCATCAATGATTATATAAATGTGTAACCTACACACACACACACACACACACACAAATATATATATATATATATATATATATATATATATATAAAAAAAACTTTGTGTCTGCATATAAATTGTGATGCGGACATATGCAGTGAAATAGAACATGTGTAAGATAATTAGATTTTAGGTACGAATATCTTATTTCGGTTTACTTATAGTTAAATTGTGGCTTGATTCACGTTCTTTAAATCAAGTTTGCGAGCTTGAAGTAAACAACAACCCCATTATATTTAACCAGTCGTCGAAAAACATAATAAAACTACTGCCAGTCGCACGCACTGACGCGTTTCGACCTTCCATGATCATTATCAGAGTACGAAGGCAAACTGACTAGCGAGGATGAAACCACATTGCATATGTATGGAAAGCAATATTAGATATGCGGATCTAACCTCTAGTAGTCTTGCGTACATAGTACTTAACTGGAAATATAGGCTGCACAATTTCTATGCAGTCACGAACACTAACTGTCTGTAGATTTTGCCACACATTCATGACCAGTTTGGAATGTCGAATCACTTCGGTATGCGTCACTGATGGTAGTTTTTAAAATAAATATTTTCACCGCTGATTAGATGCAATAGAATTGGTGCTTATAGCAAGCTAATACACTTAATATAAAGAACAGTTATCTACATTCGTGCAATCCATGATTGTTTATCTGATTGCTTAACTTTATTTTTGCTTAGATCGAATTAAACGACTGACATGTTTTATCGCGATTTATGTTGTAAGCAAGTTAATTGCCCCACAATTACTACTTTAATATACTAGCCCTTATTAATGTAGTACATTGTAAGTGAATTTTAGTCATATTGTGATATAATTAGCGCACTAGAGCATCTGCATTAATTAGTTATTCACTCGTTTTAATCATGACTGACCATGGGCTTTTGATCAGTAAAACACAACACAACTGCCAACCGTATTAACCTCTAAAGTCATTTTACAATAGATGAAATTACTAACCAGTTTTGAACTTAATATCCTTCCTAATGTAGCTGTTGTTTGCCCGCCTACGCAATCAATGATTTTTTAGATTAGATATTAGAATTTAATTTCTAATGAACGTCTTATTTTGTTAAATTGTTCGGTATTGACTAATAAACTGATGTTTTACATGGCTGAATTTCTGTCATTTTATCAATATAGTATTGTCTATATATTATTCGTTTTTTATGTAAAATTAAGAATAGTTTTTTTTTTAAATACTAATAAATATAAAAGGATGTAAGATATTATTTAACAATTTAATCACGTTTAATATTAAAATTTAGTGCAGATTAAAGCTAAGTTAAACAACTCTCAGTTTAATTAACTAAGAAAGCCTGGAACATCTGGAAAATCGGCTGATGTCAACGTATCCTTATGCATTGAAAATTTCATATTTAGTACATCTAACGTCAAAAATGAATTTTAATCGGAATTTTGGTAATATATATGTTCATCCGCATATGAAACGCATCGAAATTGGACTTGATTCATTTATTACAATTCAGGCTTACCGCAGTTATTGATTTATTTCACTGCGCGAAACTTGTTTCGCATAATATTTCCCTAATCTCCTAAATCACTCTTCACACGAGATAAGCAAATACATGTAGACAGATTTGAAATTTTGATTCTGAAAAACACTGTCTGGAAATGACTAGGCTCGTAATGTTCTGTGAATTGAAACACAGAGGTTTCACGTCTACTTTTTTACTGATGTATCAAGACTGCTCAATGCATGTTAAATTAAGGACTATATACACTTTTTTATAATTAAATTTAGAGATATATGATTGTGTGTGGATGCGTGCCCATCTGAGTTTGTCTGTGTTTACAGTAAACACAAATAGTGACAGCCTTGGCGACGCTGTGACATACGCGGTCATTTTACCTGTAATATTTATAGGAATCCTTTTAAAGTTTCTACATAGTGTCTAGAAAATGTTATCTAAATTAAAGTCTGTTTTTGTAATATTTTTAAACCAGTATTGTATGTAATCCGGTACAGCACAATCGTAACTACGGAAACACACTTCGGAAGTGTCGTAACATGTCGAAATTTAAAACTGCCCAATGATTTTGCTACCAATCAGTGTGAATACATAAAGATGTTATAAAAACTTGTTGAATTACGGTTTAAATTACCAATTATTTTCTGTTATTTCAATTAGAATAAAAAGACTTAATTGGAAAAATTAAAACTACCTAATTATTGTTTTTTGTAATAACAGCATGATTTTATAAAGCCAACGGTTTCAAGAAATAGGTAAATATGGCAAATACGTATGCATTAAAGCATGTATCTTAATACATCAGTGTTCAAAAGGGAAATACATAAAAGTTAAATAAAAATTTCTAGAAGGACGTTTCTAATTGTAATAGAAAGTTGAAAACATGTATATTAAGAATTGAATTGAACCAAGCATTGGACAAGATAGCAACTGCAATTGATATTCTAGACTATGTTTCGTCTTAAATCGAAAATCCTCGATAATAGCCGAAATTTAGTTAGGCAGGGTTTAAAAAATTGAGCATTTAAATTAAACCCATCAGTTTTTTGCACAAGGGACTTACTGAATACATGCAATTTTTTGTCTGATGTAAAACAACATTTGGCCAGTTCTGCTACAGTTGGACAATTTTGAATAACCTGTGCAAAATTGAAGTTCGGAATAGCTGAACATGATCTACTGTGTTTAGTTCCGCTACATGCCAATTCAAAAACAATTAAGAAATAATATTTTATGATTTTATATATATATATATATATATATATATATATATATGCGCGTATATTAATTTAACAAATACAGATTTGATAAAATAAACATAAAATGTTATAGTAAATGGAATTCATCTGCTCATTGGTCAATTTCACTAAAAACTAGTAGGGCTGCCCAAATTTCATCACAAAACAAGGAGTCTCTTGGTATTTCTTTTAATCAGGGTTATCCGCAGTTACTCATGTTAAGTCGTCGTTCAGCTAAAAAAACAGAGAGCGGTGTTACAAGAAATGAACACGTCATGACAAATTTGTGGTGTATGTGTAAATATTAGCAATATAGGTTTTCTAAGTTGTACGAAATCCTATTATTTCCCAGTGTGGACTGTAATGCCATTGGATATAGCTATGATGTGAATAGGTAAACTTTTGTGCACTTTATAGAAATGTCATAAAAATCAGACTTTAGTTAAACAAACTCATCTTTGTTAAAGTAATAAGGGATTTTTCGCCACATACACCAGAAATAACAAGCTAGGCATAAGTTATCATGTCTAAACGAATTTAAAGTTATTGAAAAATAATGATTGTGCAGGCACTACAAAGGGAGATTTTAATTTTTCATATAACTTTTCTGAAAGAGCGGGTAGTTTGTGTTCGTTCGGCATATTGCTTAATTTTTTGTTGATTTTCGACTTTTAAAGCATTCATTCGCTAAGCAGAAATGCGCTTTTAAGTCGACTAAAGTAAATTTTCCTTCAGCTTAAATTTGAACATTATTTTAATTGAAAATCTTAATTTTTATAAATTTGATTTTGCGTATTTCATTGCTGTCATTGATTTTAAATGCATATCTTCTGAGATAAGTTTTAATTTAAAAATAACTTTTACCTTTCTGCTTTGCATGCAATACATGTTAATTAGTTGACTAACAAAACCTATTGATGATTTTATAAGTTATGTTTCATTAATGATCTGCGATACACCATTCATAAGAAAAAAACATATTGCTTTGAATAATGAATCGTAATATATTCTGTGTCCAGGCGCTATAAATTGGACACGAAGCCTAGCTTATACTTATCATCTTTTTTCTATGACGTCAGTTTCATAATCTGGCTTCGATAAATTTTTAGAAATAACACCTTTTTTAGTTTTTTTACTCATAGCCAAATATATGACCAATTTTTAAAAAAATTATAATTTGTATTGATACACTAGTGATATGAAATTTGACAACATTCCACAATGATTAACTTGAATGTTAAGTTTTGTTACGTAATTTGTGTTGTTAGCTATGCCTAATCCTTCGATTTTGAATTCGGTCTTCAAAAAAAGCGGTTTAAAATCTATTTCTTAAATTGACTTTTACTGTTCATAGCTAATTTTTGAACATAGATCTTCCTTTCTTTCTTATCACCTGACAGAAGATGGCAGTAAACCACGTTGGTTGGACAAGTCTCCCGCTGCTGCGGCAGTGCACGAGCATTTTTTTCACAACACACACAATCAAGCCTGTGGTGATAGTTATGGAATAAACGGAACAACACCAGGGAAGACTCTGAAGTCCACTTTCATGGACAAAGCATGCTCTAACCTGCCCGTCACCAATGCATCGGAAGAAATATTGATTTCAGACACAAACGTTACAATTTTTAGAAATCTGAATAACTCTCCAACAACAGATGATAGCAAGATGTGTGCGGCAAATAATTCAACTGAAAGATGCATTGATTCTCAGGCACAAAATACTTTTAGCGGTGGTCGGTGTTTGCATTTTGTCAATGCATCTATATCATCATTCGATACCATAAGAGAGGAAAACAGTCAAGCCTATTTAACTGGTGAAATGCAAGCATCTAATAGTCTGAACAAACGATCTTCCTCATGTTCGGCAACTCCATGTCTCACCTCGAATTTAACTTATTCCAGCGTTACACCGCCTAATGCTATTATTGCCCATGAACACTCTACAAGTAGCATCTCGGTTTTGAACATGGTCAATGGAAGGGAATATCAGAATATATGTCCTTATCCGTCCATAAATACCCATGTAAACAAAAAAACCCCTAGCATAAACTCAAGCTCAGAACATTACAATTTAAATCAGCAGTCAACCTTACCAACAAACTCGTTTATCAATCAGCATCATTCCAACCCCCAACAGTATGAACAAAATTACCAATATATCCGTTCCTATCCTTATCGATTTGATGCAAACAATTTTGGCACACAGCCGCATGATGCTTCATATAGTGCAACAGTTTCATCACTAAATTCGAAAAAAATGGACGATTTTCACCAGCAAACCTCATACATCTCGAGTCCTACAATCAATTTGTCCAGTCCCACGTTGAACACTAAAAGGTCAGCGAATAATTGTAACACTGTGTTTCATTCTGAACCTGAAAGCTACGGGTATTCGCTCACAAATGGCAGCAATTTTCAATCAATATCTACCACTTCACTGGAAACATACGGTTCAACAAATTGTAGCCCATCAATTATGTCTACACTTGCACAACAATCTGAGAAATACGGTGCCACTTTGCAAATTCACAACACGTCAGCGGAAACATTGATTAAAAGGGCTAATTCTACTAACAGTCCTTCTTCAGTCAATATTATATTGCCAAATTCGTCGTGTTTGGACACCAATTTTGAACAGTCAAATAATTGTGGCCATGAAAGTGCTACAAGCATATTAGGAATAAGTGATACACAGTCGATTATAACCACAGAATTTGAAGTTAAAAAAGATTCTTTGTTTGATAAATGCAAAGTGAATGATAAATCAACTCACGCGAATTCAAATTCGACCCCAGAACCAATGGATGTTCCATCAATTAATGTAGGTTTATTCATAGATACGACTTTTTGCTCCGCTTTATTTCCAATAGTTTAACTGTTTAGATTTCCATTTAACAAAAACCACTAATGACGTTTAACTAAAGGACATTTTGATCTCAATAAGGTATAAAAAGTCATGGTCTTTGTTGTCTAAATTTGCGGAAATCTGACTAATAGCAAATTTCTACTTCTTATTCAAGTATGTATTAGGTGTTGCGAACCTAGTAACAAATTAGTTCAGTTGTGACCAGAAGGATAAACCAAAGACAGCATGAACGGAAAGTATAATCTCATGCACATTCGTTTCATGCTTACTGCTGAATTATCATTAGAAACCGGTATTACGCCATTTAACCACTATATATTTGGATGAGGAATGTGGGATAATAAGACGTCCTATTATCCCACATTCTTCACCCAAATATATAGTGGTTAAAGGGCGTAATACCGGTTCCTAATGATAAGTCACCAGTAAGCACGAAACGAAT